>JASXSY010001093.1:0-153611 GCA_034509805.1 Sipha maydis
ATTTACAAAATCATTAAAATCACGACTCAATGATTATTAATATTAATTTAATTTTTTATTATTTAATACAAATTTAGTTTTAAACTTACCGTGGCTATGGCCTTGAAAGTAACCTATATTTTTTTAAATTAAATCTAAATGTTTATTTCGTAAAAATAGATTAATGCTGCAATTTTTATTATGTTTATAAAATAATCATAGTTTTATACATTATTTTATAGCAATCTGTAAAATGTTGTATACCAATGGTACTTTTAATTGTATAAGTGTTGCATATTTTATTTGATTAATCTATAATGTATAAAGAAGACTGTTGATCAGTGTTATAATTTAATTGAAAATGAGTATCAATTTTTAAGTATGATAGATAAGCAATTAATATGGGGTTATAATGTATTTTTAATATTCTAATACTATTTATAAATTATTCTTTATAATAAATAAAAAGTTAAAACTTTATGTTTCAGGTGGAAAGTACTGCATTATGACTTACAATCAAATAATTAAGTATATTGGGCTTGTGGAAATTTCAGTTTGGTGTGATTTTCTTATAATGTATCAAAATTATTTAATTAGTTCTAGAATTTCATTGTGATAATCAAGATTGAATGTTTATATTAATTTATCTTATACTGTATGTACTTAATTAATTTTAATCTCATTTATGAAATTGTTATATTGTATCATATGAAATGTTATTAAAATTGAAATCTTTAATGGTTGAAGTCTTTTACATTTTTATTACTGTTATAAATATAACATAGCAGGTAAAGATAGTTTTCAGTTTTATTTTACAAAATAATTTTTATTTAAACATTTCTAAGTTTTAAAATAGCCAATTCTTTTTTATTCTAAAGTATAATTATATACTGAAAATAATGTACAATATTATTTTATTGGTTCTTAATGAATATTTGTTCAATATATCACACATATTTAGTCTATTCAAAAATATTATTTAAAGATAAATTATTTTCTTGATATTTAATTAGCTTTATAAGATTTTTCCATATTAATTGCCAATGTTTATTTTTTGATTCAGTTTTTATCTTAATTTAAGATGGACTATGGAGTGTCACCCGTTTATAAAAAAAACAATAAAAAACCACAAAAACCATGTTCAAATAATAATCAGTCAGTTCATATTACATCTCAGTCAAAACATATGTGTGTCATATCAAGTCAATTTTCAAATTTCCAGTTTTTTTTTTTTTATAATAAAATAATAATTATATCTTATTTAAAATTTATAAATAGTGTAAAAAAAAAAAATGTATAGCATTTTTAAGTGCATTTAAATCCGGGTTCTAATAATAACATTGAATGATCATTTTTCTTATGTTTATGTTTTATATTGTTTTACCTTTAACATAATCTCATATTTTCATCACAGAAACTTCAAATAAACCATATACTGTATCAGAGATGTAGCCAGAGGGGGGTCCATGGGGTCCGGACCCCCCCCCGAAATGTCATAGACGAAATTTTTTTTAGAATCTGAGTGAAACGAAAATGCTAGTGTTTTTACAATGCTCTTTTTTGTACTGGTAAACCTAATAATTAATTATAATATGTTATGGACAAAACTACAAAATAATACGGTTAGCACACACATAAATATATATATATATATAGGTACTAGTATACGTATACCATATAACTGGGTATGAGGTAGATATATATTATATCTATCGTCTATGTATATATATATATATATATATATATATATATATACATAGACGATAGAACTAATAGAAACAATATTTACATAATATAGCATTCTGTTGGTCATTATGAATTTAATTTTTAATTGATTAATAAGAATAGTTAAAATTACTTATTATTATTATTTTTTTTTTGACTTGACCCCCCCCGAAATAAAATCCTGGCTATGTCGCTGTACTGTATAACATACTGCTACTATTCCTCTAGCTGTATAATAATAAATCCATAGCATCTTGGTTTTAATTTTACTTTTGATTTTGATATTTCCATAACTATTCAATAATTTATTTCTGTGCATCCATTGCAGAATCAAAAACAATAATAATTATTATGATGGCTAGTATTATATAATTATCTTAAATCTAAATGACTCAAAAATCAAAAGTTTCTGTAAAATAATATAATAAAAATACAAGAATATTCAAATAATTATCAAAGATAAGAAAATAAATATTAAATTGTATTGAAAATATTATAGTTTTAAAATCAAACATTTAAATCATTTTCTGATAGGTAACAATACTAGTTAGATAATTAGTACTCACACAATTGCCATAAGTAGCAAACTACATAAGTATTACAAATCGTAACTACAAAATAAGTTTTAATAATATAAACAATATAATTTAATACAATTAATCATAAAATTATTGAATCTAACCTATGCATATATTATTCAAGATTGATATGCTCTCAAAGAATGTTCCAAAAATCATTAATTTACATTTTAACTCTAGAACATATATTTTACAAGTTTTTCAGTTATTTTATACATAACAGTTACTCAATAATAACCGATTAATTTATTGATTTTTTAAAAATAAATTAATATAAAATATAAAAGAAAAGATTTTAACATTTTAACAAGTTGAAATTCATTGTTGTAATTTAATAAATTATGTTTTAAATAAAATACAATTTTAGTTTTTTTTTTATTCAAGAATTATTAGAAAATATTAGGTTTAACATAAGGAGGGCAGCCTGAAACATAGTTTCATTAAGGGACAATAAAGAAATCCCACTGCCTAATAATATGATTTGATTTTATATGAACAGTTATTGTGTAAACTATCAAGTTCTTGAATTTTCTAAATCATTACACGAGTCTGGTTTATTAACTACAATTGTTGTAAGAAATAAGATCCCAAGATTTTATAACAAAATTTAAATATATTTATACTTTTTAATGTATGTATATAATGCAAGTAAATATGTTATGTAAGGAATTATACAAAGACAGTTTTAAATTCTTAAATTATTACCAATCTCAGTCAAGCCACTCACTATTATCTTATTTATGAAGAATATTTTTTTGATCAGTACTTCACTTTAAGAAAATAGGTAACAAGTAACAGATATTATTACAATTGGCTTACAGCCAATCATGGTCTATGGTCCACATTATAACTATAGTTATTATCTATTTAGGTCTTTCCAGTTGGTTCTCTCATGACACAAGCCAATTCATATTTTTGAGCAGGAATTATCAATTTATATTTCACCCAATACAACATGCACTATTCTGATCTTATTCTATGGCCTTATATAAGAAAATTCTGTTTATCTTCCATCTTCCTAACAGTAAATTTCTTCAGTAATTTAGTAAAAGAAATTCCAAAATATGTAACTTACAACTATATAGAATATAGATTATTATCTTTGTTAAAGGAATATAAAAAAATATATATATATATATACAATAAATCTCTTTCATTTGAGATTAAAATGAATAATAAAGCATTTTCAATTTCATGAAACCTCTATCATAACTTTGGGACCCTTGAATAGAAATCATATATAGCTGTAAAATTTAAATTTATGGGAAAATTATACATAATACATTTCAAATATGATCTAAGATCTGATTCTGAATATTTATAATTAAATATATTAGAGGAATTAAATATAATTAGGAATCTACATTTCATATAAGTATATATATATATATATATATATATATATATATATATATATATATATATATATATATATATATATATATATAAAAGAAATATGAAATTAATCACTCCACGAGATTACCTCTCATGAAATTAAATTAAATTGAGAGTAAGGCTATAAGAAAATAAGCAAAAAATATTTATTTTAATGATACTAATATTTAAATTTAATAATATAGAAAATTGTACAAACAATTACAACAAAACTAACTTAAAGTAAAAGTATAATATTCTATTAAATACTTTATTAATATGCTAAAATAATAAGTAGATAATATCTTATAGTATATAATACATTCAAACTTTTTAAAATAAAAACATAAAAAACCGAAACGTAAAATGGTTGGTATACAATCATTAAAACTTATTTACAAAATAAATAGTAAATAATACTATAATGAAATTTTCAATTAATAAATAATTAATTTAATCAAACAAATTTCTAATATCAGATAAAGACATAGAGATGACGTTTTATTTTAATCTTTAAAAAATATTAATAACATATTTATTGCATAGCCAGGTTTTAAAAGCAGGTTTTTAAATAACTTTATATAGAAATTATTCACACAAATACTTACATTTTCATAATAAAAACTAAAAATGAATATTTCTGAACAATTGAAAATTGCTAATTCTAAGGTATAAAATTGACAATCTAAAAAAAATATCATATTTTTACAATCAAATTAATCCTTGACCAATATATAACATAGTTTCATAATATATTCATATTTTTTCCACTAATTTGTTTAATTTAAAATTAATACACTTAATTATTAATAGCAATTGTAAAATTACAACAATTATGTATATTTTACTGCACTGAAACATAATACTGATTTTTAGTAGATTAGTAATTATAGTAACAAGACTATAATAAACTATGTTATACAATCAAAGGAACATACAATGTTGGTAAAATTACTATCAACAGTTTGTTTAAAATAGTACTTTAAATGATGTAAATGGTCATGGATAAGTTCAAATTAAAAAAAAAAATATAGTTATAATAATAATAAATTAAAAAACCACATTGTATAAAAGGGGATTTGTATCAAGTATAATAATTTTGATATGAAGTAAGTCATTCTAAAATAATAAACTTTTATTTTACTATTATGCACATACATTTCTTTAAAACAAGAATGATACAACAATTAAAAAGTGTATACCTTACATTATAATACAAAATTTCTTTGAAGTTTCAGAAGTATCATTAACTTCTGTTTCAGTTTCTGAGTCATTTAATTTATTTGACTCTTCAGTTTCTAAATTATCACTATTGTTTTCATTCATATTTGTTTCAGACACTATAGGATTGTCTTCTCTATTTTTGACTTCAGGTTTAGATGTAATTAATTCATTTTCACTCATGGTGGTACCAATAGTTATTTTCTGAAAAGGATATTTCATAATATTCCATAATTTAAGTACTTTACTGGTTTTCTGTTCTTCTTCTGATGAATTTTCAAATTTTCTTTTCCTTTCATTATTTTGTAATATTTCTTCATCCACTGGTAAAATATCATCATCTTCTAATGTTACATCAAGTTCTCCATGAGAATGTAATGGTGCCCTTGATGAAATGTTAAAATAAGATGCAGGGGATTTAACATTGTTTAATTCCAAATCATCATCTTCCAAATCGTTATATTCAATATCATCCACTGATTCACTTGGTGAATACGGAATATCAGAACATTTCATTGAAATTTCCTGTAAATTTGTGTTTATAATAAGTTGTACATAATTTCCTAAATAATAAATGCATAATAACAAATTATTATATTATATTATATTAATATAATAGGATTATGTGTTTAAAACAAACATCCAACATGGATTAATTACTGTCCAAATAATAATAAATCTTCTATTTTTTTGGAAACCCGATGTAATAAATAAAAAAAACATATTGAAAATTAAATCCAATCTTTTTAAGTTAAGTTTACTATGGTTAAACTATTATCATTATTAATAGGTTTTTTCTTTGTAAGGTTAACACATTAATTGAAGGGATAGTTCTCATGAAATGATAGTCCCATCCAAAAACCAATGACTTTGTATTTAAACATAGCTATTTGACCTATTCATTACTTGATTGTGATGTACCCCAAAAATGTTTAACTTTTAAAATGTAATTTATGACTAAATAAATATATGGATAAAGATTAAAGTTTTTGTATTTTCCTAAATTGAATTATATTCATATTTTTAATATTAATAAAAACTTACTTGAATATCTTTTTCACCATTTTTTATTTCAGCTTCATTTGAATTTTCATTAGAAACATCTATATTCTCCGATTCTCTATCTTCTTGGGTACAAATTGAATCAATTGTAATATTACGATCTGTATCACTATCCATTTCTAAATTTGGTTCCAATGATGATGTATTATCAATATCAAAATTTATGCTATCAGTTTTATTGTGGTTTCCATTTAATTCACTACCATTTGTTTCTTTAGACTTTTTATGTTTTTGTTTTTCACAATCATCTTTATCAGATTTTTTGGATACAACTTTTTTTAAAGTCAACAAATCATCTCCATTGTTAATAAATAAACAACGAGTGTCTTTTCCACTTACCACGGCTTCCGTCATTTTTATCTTAAGTTTACCTAAAATCAAAAAATATATTTTATTTCTTAAAATATTAATATTAAGTCTACAAGAACATTAAATTTAATGTCTATAGTACTCATCAACAATATTAGAATTTTAAAGTTATAAATTAATCTTTCTGAAAATGTACTTAAGTTTTATTAAAAAAGTTATTAATACTATATATATTAATAAACTTTTTAATACACATTTAACACATTTATATAACCCATGAAATAATTAATTTTAATGTACATTTTTTATTTATTTGTTTTTTACAAATAATATTCGTTGAAAAACTGAAAAATAATTGAATATCAAAATATACAGGCAATTTAATGTTAAGATAAATATTTTCTCTACAAGATCTTAAATATATACAATAATTTTAAAACATCTAAAAGTATATTATATATAAAAATATAAAAAAATTGCACTTGGTTTATTTATAATTTTTAAACATTTTTAACAAATAATTAAATAAATGTTTTTTCTATTATTTTACCCTCAATTATCAATGAAGTATATAAAAATTATGATTTCAGGTATAAAATATCATAGCAAAGAACTTAAACATAAATATTCATTACATTACTTAGTTGGGAACATGTAAGACAAGAATTGAACATTTTTTAAAAAATTTAATTAAACTGTTTTCATCTAGTTTTAATTAATATTAATATATAGTGGATTGCACATTATACCTCATAGATTTTATCTGAATAAAAAGTTTTTATTTTGATAGTATAAATCATATTAATGGAATTAATTTTTTTTAATTGTATAAAATATATCCAATAAATTATTGTTGTACATTTTTAACATAATAATAGTAATAAGATAATAATTTCAGACATTTTATAAATATAAATATTGAAAACAGAAATTAATTAAAATACTGTAGTTTATTCTAAATAGTTTGTAATTAAATAAAAAAAATAAGTACAAACTATTTAGATAGAAATATATTTTATGTATGAAACGAAGGTAATATATTATGGATGAAATTAATAAATTTCATAAATATTATACATAATCAGTGGCGGATTTAGGATTTTTTTTTATAGTGGGTGCTTTATTACATAATTTCATGTTCAAAAATTTGCCACTCGGGAAATTATTAATAATTTCTAATAAAAATACGAAAAACGGTGGGTGCTTCAGCTCCCAAGCACCCCCTAAATCAGCCACTGTACATAATACAATATATATAACAGGTGTCATCATTAATCTACTGCTTAAAAAATACAGGACTATTCAAAATTATTAAAAGTAGTTTATTTATGTAAGATATTATATCATCAAATGAATCTAATACATTGACATTTGATGTATTTGTTTTAACTGCTCTTAAATAAACATCAGAATAAAAAAGAAAAGAAAAATATTGATCAATTGAGTTTATTAAATATTATATAATAATTTATATATATTAATTAATTCATGTTTTCATCCTCATCATTATCTTCAAATTCATCATTTTCATTGTAGTAAAATTCATCATCACTATCTGAATCATCACTATTATGTAATGCTTGGACAACACGAGTGAATGCTTCATATATTTCAGTCAGACATTCTGGGTTATCAGGAACAAGTTTTATTTTAGATTTCATTTCTTCTTCTTCTTCTTCTTCATTTTCCACGCTATTTTCTTCTTCATTAACAGAATTGTTTTCATGACTATTACCATTTTGAAATAGTACACTATCAGAGGGTTTATAAGTAAAATCAACTATTATTTGCATACAAGGTTTTTGATGAACGGTTGGATGATTACATGTACCAAACACACACATGGATTTGTAATCAACACTGACAGTTTGATTATTAGCATCATTCTTCCAGTAGAGTTTACTCTCCGCAACATAAAGTGTACCTTTGCCAAATGTAACTTCATCAACAATGAATGCAATGTTTGATTCGGTATGTTGAATTATTTCATCTTCTTCATTAAAATTAGCAGCTGTATCCATTTTATTTTAATTTTTATATTAATTATTATTTTTAAATGGAAAATACACAATTAACAATATAGGTACCGTCTTGAAACTGAAAAAACAAAAAAAGAAAGCCTAAGCCTAAATAGAAAATACAGTCAAAATTACTAAACAATAAATTACAATAAAAAAAAATTACTATTTGATTACTAAACAAGATAACCAAAAATATTGTAACTCTAACAATATTACAAATATTGATCAAATTAAATAATATAAATGATTTACTCGAAAATAAGAACCAAAATATTAAATATGATCACGGGGTAAAATAAAACGTAATTTATGTACTAAGCAAATATTACAAATGTCTAACAGATATTCAAATACAGTACGTCTTGATAAGAATAGTCTTTACATGAAAATTCATAACATTTGATTTTTCTTAAACGATGACCTACCAACACAAATGAGCTATGGCAGTTCTTTACAGGCCACGTTTGTTATAAAATTCTCAACGTGAACAGGTTTACTAAATATAAAGATAACAATGATGTTTCTTACCTTCAATTATAATTAAATATAGATAGACAAATTTGAATTACAGTAAAACGGTACAAAAATGTAAAAACAACAATTAAGCAAAAGAAAACGACAAGACCAAATACATTTTCTGAAAATCGCAAGTACCTACATATTATTCTTAATAATTAGAAAATTGGAATACCGGAGGAGGTACGAGTATTAAGGTTGGTTTACAATTTGTTTACACTCCAACAGTGTGCCCAAGTAATGAACAAAACGGTAAATTTAATGTTCAGGTTTGGACATATTGGTAATATTGATATTATATAAATATATTTATAATCAATGATAATATCTAACGTAGTGGTGTATAATATCGATAGTAAGCATGAAGTAAGATTTTAATCGTGATGGCAGTCGATTAAAAGCATTTACTTATTTATTTATCCCCGTTGCCGTATGCTAATATAATATAATTTAAAGCAACAATTAGAAGATATCTTCAAATGCCGTTTATATACCAAGGCAACAAAACAGCAACTTTTATGTAAAAAATAGAGACAAAATGGAAACATTTTCGCGCCAAAATGTTCATGTTTCTTGAGACATTTTCGTGCCCGCTAAAAAGCGTAAGACACCAAAAGGTTTTTGTTTTTGTTCTTATTTTCGACAACAAATATCTGTTTGGCTGGCATAAACAGATGTTTCAACATCCGCCAAATAATTATAATTGTTTACTCCGACTATGTCCAATTGTTTTCGGACCAATTTCAAAATTTGGTAACCTCTTAAATTAGTTATTGTAATTGACATCAAACAATAATAGATTGTCAAACAGAAACAACATAAAAAATACCTACACAATCATTTTTCGTAGAAAATGCTTCCATTTTATTTTTTTAGTGTAAATAGAAAGTTGCTGTTTCTTATTTATCGTTGGATACATACATATTTGAGTTTATTGCTATTTTATCTTGGTTTTGTCATCTTGGTGTAAGCCAGATATAGACCGTGGTTTATTTCTTGTATTTGATAAGACATATCCATAATCTAAGAAAGCTTTGATATATTATATCAAGACTAAGCTCTTTTTATCCGTAATCACGAATTAAAATATATTAATAATAATAAATAATAATTCGTGACCGTTATCAAGGCTTTCTACTGTTACGGACATACATAATGCAGGTACCCAAGATAACCACTAAACAGGGGGTTACATAAGTAATAAAGTAAATCTCACTACTTTAATTATTATAAACCGATATATGAATATTCACAAATAGATTTATGATCAATAATAATAAATTATTACAAAATATACAAAAGGTTGTTAACTAAAAACCACTATCATTATTATACACCAAAATATTAATATGCATAAATAGATTTATGATCATTTATAACAAATCGTAGTAATATATGTGAAAGGTTTCAGAATGTAGAAAATCAGGAATTGAAGTATAAATCACGAGGCCAACCACAAATAAACTAATTATAATATAAATAATTAAAAGCATTTAGATGGGATTCTAAAAAGCTCAATTTTAATATCACTGTGTCCGGGTCAAATGATTCACACGAGATATTAGTATATAAGAGGGTTCCCAACAGACCCAAAATCAGATGTGTTTTAGTCCGGTTAGTGCAAGCACCTTCACGCTAGTCTGTTTCATGAATATATTAATGTTCTGAACTTAGAATAATTTCAATAAATAAATATTTAACTCAAAAATTGAGTCTATTTTTTAAACCTTTCCTTCAATAACTATTGCTGACTGACGGCACGCAACGCTACCATAATCTATCAGTGTGGTCCAATCATTATTCTAAAATGGCCCGTAAGTGATCTGTGTTAGATTTGTTCTTAGGAGAAACGTTCATAGTTTTTACAACAGGAACCAATTTCCTACTAGTGTAAAAATATTGGCAGCAATTTTATGAAAAAACCAACTACTCTGGTTCAAAATCGTCCATAAAAGTTCTTTAAAAAAATTTAGATTTTAAATATAAAAAGTGTAATGAGGAACGTACATTTTTAATGTATCGAAATGACATTGTTGCTTCTCGAGTAAAATTTTTAAGAAAAATGAATGAGTTTCGACGTAAAAATAATTCGAGACCAGTTGTTTACCTGGATGAGACATGTGTACACCAAAATCATAGCCGTTGGTACATTTGGTGAAATTCAGATAATACTGACGGACTCAAGGTACCTATAGGGAAGGGCGGTAGACTCATCATTCACAGATGAACGTCACAGTGTTCGAAAAATGGTTCATTGATATGATTGGTAATTTGGAGAAACCGTGTATGATATAGTCATGGACAATGCTTAATATCATTCAATGTTAGCTGAAGACTACACTAAGACTAATACTAGAAAGGTAGAAGTTCAAAAATGGCTAAATCAATACCATTTACGCACGAAAAAACATTGTGCGAACTACGGAAAAAAGTAAAATTGTCGATACCAAAAGAAAAAAAATATATAAATTAGATGAAATAGCTTTTCAAATGGGTCATGAAGTGGTAAGACTTGCAGTATAACCCTATTAAAATAATTTGGGTACAAGTTAAGGAAGAATTCGCTGAAAAAAATCATTCCTTCGAAATTGCAGACGTAGAAGTGTTCGTCAATAATGCCTTAGATGTGGTAACGAAAGAAAATTGATCAAAATGTGGTGAATATTGAAAAAAATTCAAGACTAAGACTTGGTGAAGGAAGGGCTAAGAGATGAAATTTTAGAATCTATCATTCTTACCATAAATCTATTGTTTATTTATTATAAAAATGTCATGAATTTATTTAATTGTTTTTAACTGTTTAATGAATAAACAAATAATTCCCTTTCTGTGACCAGAGGCGTATTTTGAGATTTTTTTTGGGGGGGGGGGTCCTGACTCTTGGCGCAATATTTTTTCTTTACAAATATTCACAAAGTTTCATCACGAATTCATACTTGATTATAATACATCCTTTTATCAGTGCTAATTTTATTGTAAGCATATACAACTTAGAATTGCTATTTAAAATTTTAATTATAATAAAATTATGACAGGAATAAAGTAAAAATAATTTGACTGAACATAATAAAACTAACACTTAAATTTACTGAGTATTTTCTCATAAAAGTTTAATTTATTTTGTATAAGTACTCATATATTATTTTAGATATATGAAAATAAAAAAAACATTTTAAAGCTTTGACTTCAAAATATTAAAGGTTAGCCAATTCGTCCAACACTTACACTTATTTGTCAACAATATTTTGTGACACTTCAGTGTTGGGGGGGGGGGGGTTAACCCCAGGACACCCCTTTCAATACGCCACTGTCTGTGACTAAACAGTCACTACAGAGTTATGAAACGCCAAAGCACAACGCACATTCGCATAATAAATTCCATATCAATAATATTGTACAATTACGATGTAGTATTGTAGTGATTTATCTACGAATAGATAGAAACGGCTACCCGGTCGTTGGTGTGCCGATTAACTGGAGCCGATTAGTCGATATACAAATATACAAATATGTAACCTTTAGTTAATAATAATTATAATAAAAATCTAATAATAATCTTTGAATTAAATACTAAGTAATTATTTATTATTATTCTATAAAACAAATCTTTAAAACGTTTTTGTTCTGCAAACTGATCTATTATTTTCCATGCATCTAATTATATATCGCGATGTACATGTAACAGTGCCAAATTAGTCAATTGTTCCTGTTCAATTTGACTTCTTAAACAAGTTTTTAGTCTCATAAGTATTAAATCATAAAGCATGACTATATAGAGCAAATACACTGTGTGCTATAAATACGTCATATTATTACGAAAATATTAAAGTAATAAATAGAAAAAACACAGAAGCTCAGGAGGGAGTGATCACCCCATCTCCCCCTTCAGAAATACGCCCTTGTAGAGACGTAGGTATAAATTACTAATGAACAGGGTTTCACCTTCAAATGATTAGTAAAAAATATATTTCCGTATTATCTTAAAGATAAAAATATTAAAAAATAAGTAGTACATTAGGTACAATAAAAAATTTGTCAAATTATTATTTTTTAAATACGAGTCGACTGAATTACGAAAATGTATTTTTTTTTTATGAACTATTTAAATTCGAGCTGCTTGAAACATTTGTCCAATAATCTTCAAATACGTCAATTGAGATATCTCACCATTTTTATATTGTGCCCATCGTGCATGTAGTATGTTGTGTTTTTTAAGTGTATAATTTCTTTGAACATTAATTTTATTATTTTAAATTGATGATATTTTCAGCATAGTTTGAACTTGGAAATCTTTAAGAACGTCAATTACTTGGAAAATGTTTCGATGGGGTGTAAAAATTGTGAATTATGAGAGTGAAACGATTCAGGACCATTTGTTGTACGTGGTGAATTGGTAGGTTCTGCTGCCCAAATAGGAGGATTAAAATCTGCATTTTCTGATACATAATTATTTAAAACATAGCCAGCAAAGTGAGTAACTAATATAACTGTGGGTTTTTAGTCAGTTATCAATTATAATTAATTTTGTTCTGTACATAATCTAGGTTAGTCGTAGGTAAGTATCTATGATTTATTTGGTGTCGAGGTGACCCATTGACCGTCGTATTATATATATATGATTATGAGATACTTATATCACTATGAACCAGAAAGAAGTTCTTCCACATTAAAAAGAATTATGACTAATCTTCAAAATTCTGTTTGCCATTTAAGGCTTAATGGCTTAGTAGTACAGAATATTCATCGTGAAGTCGATGTTGAAGTGTTTAATATCATTGGTGTTTTTTATTTATTTAATTGTTTCAATACACTGAGTATTTTTACAAAATTAATTTATAGTTTAAAATAAATTTATGAATACATAATTTTATTTTAATTAGTCTGAAAATTCATCAACTTGAGTTCATCAAAAAAAAATTCATCAAGTAGAATATCCTGTGGTAGCCGTGGCTTTAGTCGTAGATTGGTAGATTTTTCGCCAATTTTGTAGTGGAGTGCTCCTTCAACTTTATGGATATCTTTTGAATTGTTGAATTATTCATGGTGATAGGTATGGGAGATCTATATCATTATGTATTTGTTTATTTCTCATGAACCACTGGGTCTTTAGAGTTATTCTTAAAAATGTATTCTGATTTGTTTGTAGTTTTTTAATTTTTGTTTGTGAAGCAGCTACCCATTCAGGGCATGTGTAGGTTATTAGCGGTCTTAATATTGCTGTGTATAGAAGTAAAGAGTATTTCATCTATATAGTTGAGCTGTAGTTTAATAACGAGCACAGTATTTTCAGTCTAGTGAACTCTTGATTTATTTTTTTGTTTATATGTATTTTCCAGCTTAATTTTTCATCTAGTTGTATTCCCAGATATTTCACTGAGTCGTCTTTGTTGTTCCATTGGATTTCTTGGCTGTTATTTTGTATTAGGTTTGGATTTAATGTTAGTTTCCATTTTAAGAACCATCTGTATAACTCGTTTAAGGAGTTATGTAAGTCTTTTATTGCTGATTCAAAAGATTTGTTTTGTGATATTATTGCTATGTTTATAGCTGTATCGTCTGCGAATATTGCCAATTAACGGTGTTATGGTGTTGATTTATTATAGTAGTAGATACTAAATAAAGTTGGTCATAGAACTGATCCTTGTGGAACACCTGCTCTAATTCTTTGTATTTGTGATATGGCAGTTCCTATTCTGACCTGGAAGTTGTGATTTGTTATGAATGACAAAAGTGTGTTGTAAATATATTTTGGTAGGTTTAGAGTTCTTATTTTTGAGATTAATCCTAGATACCAAACTTTGTTGAAAACCTGAGAAATATCAAGGAAGGCTGTCTTTGTGAATTTTTTATTTTCGTAACCACTTACTATGATCTCGGAGATCTGTTGTAGTTGGTGAGTTGTTGAATGAAGGGGTTTGAATCCAAATTGATGTAGAAGTATAATTTTTAGGAATGGTTTAATTCTATGCAGCAAAATCATTTAGAGTTTAGAAAGGGTTGCTAGCAGACTTATAAGTCTGAAACTTTTAGATGAACTACTTGGTTTTCCGAGCTTATGTATAGGAATAATTATTGCAAGTTTCCATGCGTCAGGAAAGAAACTTAGCCTCACTATGGAGTTTAAGAGACTATGTATGACAGTGATTTAGACGTGAGATTTATAAGTATTTTGTTTTTATAAGATCGTGTCCCAGGTTTTTTTTTATTAGCTATTCTATTTATTATCTGTTGTGGTTCCTTAGGGGTTCATAGGCTTATGACATTGTTAATTGATTGGTCTTCTTTGTTTCTTTTTCCATGGTTTGTTTTTTCATTTTAGTTTGTATTGTTTTCATCAGTTATAAAACAGTTTTCAAAATGTTGAGCAAAGATTTCACATTTTTCAATGTTAGTTTCGTATTCGGCTAAACCATTTTTTAGTGAGAGAATTGATTTATGCTGTTTAGTGATTCTTTTGGTAGCTATTCATAGGCTTTAGTAATAGAGGTTAGGAGGGTTATTATATCTACGTCGAGTGAAAATTACTGAATTACATTTCTCTGGAGCAACTTCAAAAGATATACACTATCTAAAATGTTTTTTAGGTCTTTAAGAGTTGAGTTAAGATGTTCAACAGCAATACTAAGAAAATTATTAGAAGTGAAAATAACCATATCATCAGCATAAATGAGACATTGGTGCCTGAGTGACGTTAGATTCTTTTCGACAATGCTCATATATATATTGAAAAGTAATGGGCTAAGACAACTGCCATGAGGCTTGCCTGTGAAAGTAGAACGAATATTATATGAACCAAAGGGAGAGGAGAAGATGAGATTCCTGTGATTAAAGAGAGAGAGCAAAATGTTCCAGAATTTAGGAGGAGCATGTAAAGAAAGGAGATGCGAAATAATGGTGTAGATATTGACGGAGTCAAAGGCTCCACGGATATCAACGAATGTAATGACAAAGAATTGCTTGTTATTAAAAGAGTGATATTTATGACCTATGAACGTTGCGAAGCATTCCGTGGTACCCAAGCCTTTCCTGAATGCAAATATATTAGTTCTTTTAATAGAGTTAGATTCAAGCCACCAATCAAGTCTTGATTTAAGCATATGTTCGAACAAGAGCGCCCGCAGGTGAAAATTCAGGGATGGACAGCCTTAATTTTTATTAATAATCAAACACTTTTATACTAATTAAATACTTTTATTAACTAATTGAACACAAATTGCAATTTTCTTTTATTTTTCCCAAATTCGTCAACAACTTTTTCAGCTAAATGAAGTTCTTTGGATGTAATTATTTTAACTAACAGGAAATCTAGGGGGGGAGTTGTCCCCCTGCCCCTCCTTGCGGGGCCCTTGTGTTCGAATAATTTGCACAAAGAGGAAGAGATTGCTATTGGTCGAAAGGAAGTATTAGAATTTTGTTTAGGAATAGGTTATTCTATAGGAGTTCCACGACGAGGGGATTTGTTGACTATTAAGTACGTTATTCATTATAGATAGGAGATAATCTAAAGCGTTTTTGGCAAGGTGTTTAAGCATAAGTGGAGAATATTATCGATACCGGACACTTTTGACTAACGAGAATGGGAAATCTGTTTTCGAGATTTCGATACCAATGAGGTCAATTTTAAATCTTATGAGACTATTTCTAATTGTAATGTCAATGGGTATAAGTTTAGATTCAAAAGAATTATTTACAGCTATGGCAACGCCACCATAACCATCTGGTCGATCACATCTTAAAGTTCTAAAATTGGGTATATTGGTGGAACGTGATGGGAGGCACCATGTCTCAGAAAGAATGGCTATGGAATATTTCTGGCAGGCGAGTAAGTACTGCATAGAAGGAAGACAAGGCTCCTTACATTCCATTGCAATATATTAAAATTAGAGATGGAATTTATTTTATTTTTGTGGATAGATTGCATAATTATTTAATTATTTAGTTGTGAATAAGTTATTGATATGATAAATGTGATAACTAGACAATTGTTATTATTGAACAGGAGAATTAGGAATAGGTATAGCTAAGAGGGAAGATAAAGAGGATTCGATTAGTTTCTGAAGGGAGGAGGGAGAAAACGGAGAAAATAACGAAGGGGAGTTAATAAGAGTTTCGGATAGTTTTAGGGATAGAGTATGTACCCAAGAGAAATCGTTTTGGGAACTTTCTTGTAAGAGAGATTGGTTAGTGGTAGGACTGTTTAAATAACTCCCATTAGGAGGAGAATACGATTGTACAATTGGTAGAGTAATATTTCCTTTATTATGAGGGGACTATGTTTATGTTTATTTTTATTTTTTTAATTGAAAAAGTGGTGATTGTCATTTAAGCTGGGGAAATGATCATTATTAAAAGTGGGGTTAGTTTCCATAATTTTAGAGGTAGGAGACTGGTTGTTTACAATGTCAGAATATTTGAAGACAGACGTATAACAATTATTTTTCTTAAACACTAGCGCATCCTTGTAAGACAAATTTTCAGTTGCCATGATTTTTTTGATATTTTTTTGGATAGACCATTCTTGGCAGCTTCGGTCAGTAGCCAGATGAGGTAACTTGCAAAAAAGACAAACCGGATCGGTAGCATATGCCGAGGGACATGAGTCGAACGTGTGCTTAGTTTCACCGCAGTGACTGCACCGTGCATCGCTACGGCAGTATTTTTGTGTGTCCGAACCGTAAACAACGGTTAAATTGAACGGGGGAACTAATACTCGGCTTAACTTCGAATAGCATGTTGAAAAGTGAGATAACGGGTGGAATTTTGGTAGCAACAAACTTCAATTCCACAGTACGGGTGTGAATGATATTACCATTTCTTTTTATGGAGATACGTTTAAAGTTATCTATTGGGACAAAAGAGTGGAGATCCTCAAAAAATTCCGCTTCTGAGACGTTGTTATCGAGTTTGATAACACCATACGAAAAAATAAGTGAAACAGGTATATTTACCTGGAAACCATTATCACTCGGCCGTAAAAAACATCATCGACATTAATTGGCTCGTGCGCTATATCGAGTATGTTGTAATTGAAAGCAGAGTTTGATGTATTTAGAACCGGTGGATTATCCATTATTTGCTGTAGACCTGGAGAGACGGGACTAGTTGGATTTGTTTTGACTTTGGACTTACGTGAATAAGAGACGAGTGTAAACAGTTGACAGTCATACAGTGCGGACGTCTGTTGCCCTGCGCATTTTTAATTTCTTATTTTATATTACTTTGTTCGCGCTACTTAGTTCCACTATATCTACTATCTGTTCTGTTTGTAATTCCCAATTTGCTGACCTGGACAATCCATTGAAATGTGACAGCTGTTCCCAACCAGTCCACCACAGATGTTCAGGCCTTTCGACAATGGAGTTAAAATGCTTTTCACTGAAAAACAGGTCGTTAAAATATTTTTGTTTAGCTTGTGACCAAGGTTTAAAAGACTTACCAGATATTAAAATGCTAATAAAAAAACTTATATTAGAAGTAGAGGAACTGAAAAGTCACCTCCACAAGTATCTAATATTGCTTGCGATAACGAATTCATTATTAACGAAATTAGCGATCGAAATAGTCGTGCTACGAATATTATATGTTATAATATATGTGAAAGTGAATCTAACCTGCCTGATGTACGGATATTACATGACCGTAATCAAGTAAATTCCATCCTATAAACTATTTTTGCTGACACTGGAACTTTAATACTTTAATACCAGTGCCATTAAAAGTTATCAGATTTGGCCGTTATCTGAGTAATAAACCACGACCTCTAAAAGTGGTTTTCAACTCGATATCCGAGTCTTTTGACGTTATCGGAAATAAAAAAAAACTATCTACTCAATATCCATTAATTAGTCTTGGTTCAGATCGTACTCAATATCAGAGAAATCTTATGAAAAAACTTCGAGAGGAATTAATCACACGCATTTCCAGTGGAGAACAAGGCCTTACAATTAAATTTTTTAAAAATGTACCTAAGATCGTCAAATTGTCCGAAAAATCCGATAATACTTCTCAATTAAATTTTTAAATTTACATGTCACTTACCAAAATGTAAGAGGTCTTAGGACCAAACTTGATTTTTTTCGAAATTCTACTGTTAATTTAATATGTGATTTTTTATATTTGTCTGAAACTTGGTTAAATGTTTATATTAATGATAAAGAATTAGGGCTGTCCAATTTTAATATATTTAGAGCTGATAGAAAATTAAGCCTCCAAGTTAGAGGTGGTGGAGTTCTATTAGCAATTAAACGTAGTTATAATTGTGTTCATTTACATACCATTTTAATTAATTATATTGATCAAGTATTTGTTCTTGTTTACCTTAACAATATTAAATTATTATTAGGTTGTGTTATATTCCTCCTAACACTAGTAAGGACGAATATATTTCATTTTGCGAGTTGGTAGAAAACTTAATCTCCGAACATAACGTTATTAATACTATTATTATTGGTGATTTTAATTTACCAAATTATTCTTGGATAGATCCTTCTCCTCTGCCTAATTTAAAACAACTAAATAATGTAGTAAATTGTCATCAAGATACTCTAGACTTAATTTTTTCTTATTTGAATATTTGTAATTTATGTGTTGGTTAATCCTTGACACCTAATTATGATTCCTATCATCCACCACTAAATTTTCTTTGTTAGGTTCCTACATTTAATAACTTTTCCGAGATCTATAATCCTGTTGTTTACAACTTTAATTCTTGTGATTTTAATGCTTTGAGCAGTTTTTTTAACAAACCTTGATTTTTTATCAACTTTCAAAGATCTCAATCTTGTGAATGCAGTTGATACATTTTATGAAATGATATTTCATTCTTTTGATTAAAACCAAATTCTATTCAAGATATACTTTGGTCGGATTACGGTTTTAGAAAATTATTAAATTTAAAAAAACAAGCTCATAAAAAATTTAAATTTTCAAAATCTTATATTGATTATCTATCTTTCTCTGCCTTACGTAAGAAATGTAAATGTCTCTCTAGTCGACTACATGCAAACTTTATAATAAAAATTGAAAGAAACATAAATACTAATATAAAATCTTTTTGGAAATACATTCAATCTTTAAAGTCTAACAACACTTATATCCCATCTACTGTATATCTTGATGATAGGTCTGCTAATAACTTAAGTGAATCTACCAATTTGTTTGCTACTTTTTTTCCTCAGTCTATATAAAACATAATAATATTCTAAACCATAATCAATTTTCTCACTTGAATAATTTTGATCTCAACCTAACTTCTTGGTATATATCTGAATCTGAAATATTAAATATGCTTGATGTTAAATCGGGCACGGGACCTGATGGTATACCACCCTTATATGTAAATTTGTATATATCATAAATGATAGAGCTATGGATTACGATAATAGATAGATATTGAAGTATTTATCAGGATTCAAATCGTGGTTTTTATAGAAATCTATGAGTATGAGAGTAATATCACAGAAAATTTCATATAGTCTGTGGCACTATTAGAATAATATTTGATACTAGTAAAGCGCGGGAAAAAAATAATAAGCTCATAAAATCTGCTTCTATATCGGTACACATCACGTTGCAAGCACTAGTGGTCAATGTTCCAGTTGTTCTAGTTAAGGGGGCTGTAGACGATGCAAAAAATCACGTAAAACAGGCCATAAGCTAGACAAAACTGTGGGACTTTGGCTTGATGGATTTTAATTTTGAAAACAAATTGAAAATCTTCAACACCTTAATTAAAGCTTGATCGAAGGAATTTTCATTATTACAAAAATAATGGTGTACTTAATTATATAAAATACATAAATTATTGTTTTCTTAAATTGTCAATATCTTATTGCTTGATTAAAGTATAGAAAATTCCTTCGGTCATTCCCTAGTTAACACGGGGACTAAATTAAATCTGTTTTCAAAAATAAAATCCGTCAATCCCAAGTCTCCCAATTTTGTCTAGCTTTTTAGCATTTTTGACATTTTATTAGCGTGGCGTAAATTCGATCAAATCGTTTTCTTGACATACGCCTGCGCGTGCGTAAATATATAATTACTCGTTCAAAGATACTAGGGTAACATTCGATTCTAAGAAATGTTGGATAAGAAAATAATTATTATGCTGTGGGCGCTATGAGAACGGAAGTTGGCGGCGAACATAATACGTATATATAATTTGTATTTGCAAGACATAAATAAATAAACAATAATACAAAATAATAAATTTAGGTATACGTCAGTCATAGTCCGCGCATTTTCGAAGTGTCAATAGTCATTTCACATTGATTACGTGGTTGTGCGATGTGTATTTTGAATAAGTGTTGTCTGGATTTTGAATTAAAAATTATTTTTTACAATTTTTGCATTGTTATCCGTATGGATAGTATGGATATAAAAAAAGACAAGCATTATGGGAAAAAACCAAACCTTTATTAAGTAAAAGGAAAACAAAAAAAGGATAAGTTATTTGTATACAGATTTAATGTATCAAAAAATTGAAAAAGACGATGATTTCTGGAATAAAAATATGAAGTCTCAACTAACAACGTTTTTTTAAAGATTACTTTTTATCCAATTACCTTTATAGCTCTGAACGTATATGTTCAAATCCTTAGGACAATTTGGCCGTAAAACGAAATGTGGCTCGTTTACTAAAAACCACATGATTAAAATCACAACAAAATTATAAACATGAATCCACCGTCAACATTTTTTTTTGTCTGATGAAAAAATTGTCATAATATTCTAAACTTTCATATTGATTTCCTGAACATTTGATTTTTTTGAGTTGTGGCCTTATTGTACTGACAGTGCGAAATATTAAATAATAATAAAAAAAAAAAAAAAAAAAAAAAAAACACATATCATTGTAAAACCAATAGACTCCATCACTCCGTTCAGAATCTAAAAAAAAAAAAAATTAAAAAAAAAACACACATCATTGTAAAACCAATAGATTCCATCACTCCGTTCAGAATCTAAAATTTAGAAAAATTGAAAATTTAAATTGTCTATCAATAAGTCAAAATACTTTGAAAACTTAACCATGTATAGAAAATGTCAATATAAAGATTTGGTGAAAATTTCAAGTTGTTGCGATTATTGGTTTTTGAGTTAGAGCATTTTCAAAAAATGTAATTTGTAAAAACGTGATTTTGCGTAAAATTTACCGTTTTTTCGTATTTTTTTTTATCGTTTTTTGCGATTTTTTTAAAAAGTATTGAAAAGTTGGATTTTAGACTAGGCAAAGTACCATCTACATTCACTTTCCTTTCAGAAAAATTACTACATAAGCAAATCGAAGCATTTTTACTGCCAAAAAAGGTGTCGTCAGACACAAAAATTAAAAAAAAAAAACACATATCATTGTAAAACCAATAGATTCCATCATTCCGTTCAGAATCTAAAAAAAAAAAAATTAAAAAAAAAAACACACATCATTGTAAAACCAATAGATTCCATCACTCCGTTCAGAAACTAAAATATGTTTAGGAGCTATAATTATACTTATCTATTTTAATATCATGCTTTTATGTTATATAAATAAGTAAACTTAAATTATTAAGGTAAGGAACTTACTATAAAATATTTTTTTAACTATTACTACTAACAATTATACTAAATAACAAGTTATAATTCAAAAAGGCTCATAAAATTAAAAAAGTTATACTTTATTATTTTTAATTGTAATTATTAAAAATTACGCAAAATTAAATTGAAAGGAGATAAACACGTTCCTTTTAAAAAGTTCCAAACATTTAGAAACCTAAATCAATATATATAATACACCAATATACATTTTAAGTATTATGTTGGAGTATAATACATGGCGTCAATAAAATATCTTGTGATATCACCAACTATGGTTCTATCAGGTAATGTAGCAGACATTCCATACATGGCCATCTATAAAATAAAAACATTACATTATATAACAATATTTTCACGTTAAATTGCACTCATACTTTTCCGGTTAATTCGACATTTGGATTTTTTAATATTTCATCTAGCTCTTGTCTTAAATCTTTCACAAATAATGAAGCTACACCAGGTTTAGTATGTAAATGTGTAATACATATATGAATCCTAAAAATTATTAGAAATTGATTATTTATTTTTACTAACTTAACTATTTTTAATTTTAATACTTAATCTCAAATTATTTACTGATACTTACCCAATTGGGAATTGTAAAGTATTTAAATTCCAACCTTTAGTATTTAAAGCATCAGATAGTCGATAAATATTAAAAACATTTGACCCTATTGCTATTACAGACGTAGTAGGATTTCCAAAAATAAAAATACCTTCCATACTACGTAATCTACAAATAAAATAAGCAATATAATATTTTCGTTTTTATTAAAAAATTAATATTAATGTCATTAAATTAATGATACATATTTAAATAATAATAATGGGTATCAACGAACAGTATCGTTTAGTGATGCACTACAGAGTGAAAACTATCAAACTATTCAATAGTTCTTAACTATATATTTATTTTATTGTTTTTAATAAACTATTAAATGATTGATGATGTCTGAGAGACGGTAAAACCGATTGACTCAATTGTTTTCTAAAACTATCTATTCTTGCCTGTGCTTGATTTGGAAAAAAACTAGAAAAGCGACTCAGCGGATGTTTGATGAATGAGCGTTACACACAAAATTAACTGTCACTTTACCATGCGATCAAATCTCCCCACACCCCCCTTCAGCCACTCATAAATTTATTATACAAAAATATTTTAAAAGAAAAAAATAAATGTTTACTAATTATTTTTTTTTTAAACATTAAATGTTAAATTATAAATTAATTATTCTATAAAAATAAAAACTTATAACTATGTATTAAATAAGGTCCATAAATGTTCATATAAACTATCTTCATTTTTAAAAGATTATTTAGGACAGTTTACTTCATCTGAATTTCTTTTGCCACTTTTAATCCAGCTCTCGGCATAATAATCTGGTTTGAACAATTGAATGGGAGGTCTGATACATGTATATGTTAACTGCAGTTAAGGAAAACCAATGAAGATATATGCCCTGTAGTCAAAACATTTATTTTTGATGTAACTATATTGTTCATCGCACTGAATGATCTCTCACATTCAGAGGATGAAATTCCAATTTTGTGATGAATCTTTTGTAACTTTAAACTCACGGAATCCTCGGATCTTAGTTTTTTCATGTAAATGAAAGCTTGAAACTAATCTTCTAACAAAGTCACTTCCATACAGAATATCAACATTATTAGGCCAGTTATTAGAATTTAACATATCCAAATATTTTAAAAGTTCATCAAATTCACTTTTAAAGTGTCATTTTTTATTTTAGACATATGAGTTGCTTGAGTAATAAATATAAGATTATAATTTATATTATGATTTATAAAGATTTAATCCATAAAATGTATCTATGGCATGATCATAGATATATGCTTATATTTATTTGGGCATCATACAATTTCTTAGCAATTTAACAATAATTTTTCATAGTCGATTCAAATGAACAAATATAATGGTTATAGGTTATAGGTATATTTTGAATCAGAAAAACTAAAGATTTACAAATTCACTATAGTAAATGTTGCATTCCTAGCTGTCTGTTGCAAATAAATAGAAGGATTACGCTAAAAAAATTAGAAAAGAAAGAGGACCCCCCAAATCAAGCACTGCATATACTCCATATACTGTATATGCAAAAATATTAGATCATAACTTAACTTAATAACAGTTAACAAGATATTTTGTTAACTATTTTATATAATCTTATACCTATAATAAAACTTTTTTCATAATTTCTTATCGTTATCTATATATATATTAGATTTGAAAATGTTTATGAAAAAATCTTTATCGATGGTTTTAATAAATAAAATATCTAGCAATAAACAGCTATTCTGAATTCAGTCTCTGATGTTTCCAATGTCTCTGTTCACGTTGCTGTGTGTTTTTCGTATGTGAATCTTTTTCATGTTATTTCATGTTTTCTCATTGTTATTTATAATTTTAAATTACCAAATTGAATAGTGATAATTTGCAAAATGTTTTAAATCAAACACAAATTGAATGATTTTTTTGAAAATAAATCTTCTACTTTTTATAGTTATAACAGAATTGTTATGACTACTAGTGATGGGTAGAAGTGACTAAATCCTATCAAAGATTAAATACCGACTTAGTAGTACTTTAGATTAAATATACAACATATATTTATTCTATGGTAGTACTGTGTGACTAATTTAGTTACTCTAGATGGTATAATTAATCATTTGACTTATATCTTATTTGATTATCTAAAATCGATACAAATTGATCCAAGATGCCAAAGATCAAGTACAACTATAAACATAAATTGCATCTAAATTTACACAATATATTATAATAATAATGTATTTAATCTATTCTGAGTTTAGACTATTATGATTTATAATTTAGATATATAATGATTTATGATCATAATCATATAGTATAGTTCTAACATAAATTACAGAACTTCTTTTTTGTTAAAAGTAATAAAATAAATAAAATAGTTAATTTAATATAATATTTGAATGATTTTAAGAATAAATATTAATTTAGTACTTACTGTTCTTCAATAAATATCTTAATTTCCATAATAGCTTTGGTTGAATCTATATAACCATTCATACCAAAATACATTAATGTAGCCCAACAAGCAGCAATTATACCTAAAATATTTTGATGTCAAATAAAATATATAGTCAAATTAATAGTTTTAGAAATTAAATTATAAATAAATTCACCACCAGATCTTGATCCGCTTACAGTTGGTGAACCATAATGGCCACCGGGCCATTCAGTGCACACATAATATTGATTATGTCTAAACTTTTTGTCAGAATACAATATAACTGATGAACCTTTTGGTGTATATCCATACTAATGAATAATGGTTATACAACACAATTATAGTACAATCATTAGGATCATAATTAGAAATCTTATTTAGTATTAAACTTGAAGTCATAAAATATTTACATAAAATAAGAAAAAATTACCTTATGAGTATCAGCCGATATACTTGTAACACCAGGCAAAATAAAATCAAATGGAGGTAAAGAAAAACCAGCTTGAGGCATAAATGCTGCAATAAATCCACCTAAACAACAATCAACATGGACTGGAATATTATACTTAAGGCCTAAAGCTGATATTGCTTCTATATCATCTGATGTTCCATAAGGAAAATTGGGAAATGATCCAACAAGCTGTAATAATATAGTAAATTATAGTAATAATTAAAAAAATATTAAATTCTGTAATTATGAATATGAAAAGAATGAAAAAAAGTAATTTAATAAACAAAAATTTTAAATTTAGTCAACTTTTATATAATTCAGTAAAAAATAAGAAGTTTATGTTTTCATAACATTTTTACATAGACCTTTATTTGTAATGTCAAATCACAAAACTCTATTTCATTCCTTTTTTATTTATTATTATTTATCATAATAAAAAAATAAATAAAAAAATTTTGAAATGATATTGTTAAAATTTAAAATATTGTATAGGTAAAATATTGACCATTCATTTTATTATTTTATCAATGTAAAAAACCATTTTTAAAATACAAACACATGTTTTGGTTTTACATTTAAATATGTTAAAGTCCAAAAATACAAAAAAGGTTAATCAAATGTTCTAGATTTATTAGATCTATTTTAAATCTATAATATAAAAATGAATCACAAAATGTGTTGGTAAGCGCATAACTCAACAACGCCTGGACCAATTTGGCCAATTATTTTTTTTTAATGTTCGTAGAAGTCCAAGGATGGTTTTTACAGTGAGAAAAATTCGAATTATTCGAAGACCTTAAAAACAGCCCTTTTATTTTTAAAACAACCCTTACTATAATATGGATAATATAAAATTGATCGTCTCCATGGCAATGTAATCACTGATCAAGAACATCATCTATGGTGGTCGATTATATGTGAGTTCTCTGTTAATGAACGATTAAAATTATAATGATTTGGTAGATGAACAATTTACAATGTCATAACATTTTTTATTCATTATTCATGTAAGTATATTATTTAAAGACGTACATTTTTACTAAAAAAGTTTAAAATTGAAACTTGAGCACAAAAGTGAAAATTGAGCTCAAAAAATTGTTATTGTTTGTTAATGTTACTGTTGTAATTAATATATATATATATATGTTTGGTGTTTTGTTATTAGATTCTGAACGGAGTGATGGAATCTATTGGTTTTACAATGATGTGTGTTTTATTTTTTATTTTTTTATTTTTGTGTCTGACGACACCTTTTTTGGCAGTAAAAATGCTTCAATTTGCTTATGTAGCAACTTTTCTGAAAGGAAAGTGAATCTAGTTGGTACTTTGGGGGGTCAAAAGTAAAAAATTTTCAATATTTTTTAAATGCGACGGGAAAAACTCTAAAAAAATAAGGGAAAAACGGAAGTTTTTACGCAAAACCAGTTTTCGACAAAATCAAATTTTTTATTTTGCTATACCTCAAAAACTAATCGATGTAAATACTTGAAATTTTCACCAAATGTTAAGATTAGCGTTCTCTATACACCGTTAAATTTTCAAAGTATTTTGACTTTTATTGAGCTATTTATAGACAATTGAAATTTTCAATTTTTAAAATTTTTTTTTTTTAAAATAACGATAAAATTTTTTTTGGCCGGCCAGAAAATCTTGAAAATTTAATACAAGGTTTCTTATAAGTTGTTCCTTAACTGATAAAAAAAAATCTAAAATCGTAAGTCACAATTTTTTTTATAAGTGCTCAAAGTTCCAATTTGTATAAAATGTGTAAAAATCACGATAATTTGCAAGTTATTTTGTAGATAAAAATTCATAAAAATTTTTCTGTTCATACTTAAGGTTCAAAATTTTCACACTAGGTTATATATAAGCTACTATACAAAAATCTTTAAAAAAATTTCTACCGGACTTAGAGGAAAAAATTTTATGACTGTTTGAAATTTAAATATTTACGAAATTGCATAAAATAGCGATTTATTTTCAAACGATTTTAAATATTTGTTATAGTTCAAAAAGTATAAGTCACAGATTTTTGAAATTTCTACCAGCTATTAAGATTGGTATTTCCTTTATGTCATATTTTTTTCAAAATATAATATTGATTTTAAAGCCACCTATAGGCATTTAAAATATTCGATTTTTTTACATTTTATTTTTATAATCGGTGATAAAAAAAATTTGGCTCCTACAAAATACTTGAAAATTTAATAGAAGATTCCACAGAAGTAGTTCTTAATGTCATTCAAAAATTATTAAAATCCATAGGCACAATTTTTTTATATAAGCGTTTGAACAGCGAATATTGACATAAAATTACATGTAAAATATAATATTCTAGACTGACAAAGATATAGGTTTTTTTTTAAAATGCTAATTCAAAAACGAAAAACCGCAACAACTTGAAATCTTCACCAAATCTTTATATTGACGTTTACTATACATGGTTAAGTTCTCAAAGTATTTTGACTTATTTTGACTTATTTATAGACAATTTAAATTTTTGACTTTTCTAAATTTTTCGTTTCAAAATAAAATACACTTATTACAATATTTATAAATAACATTGTATTATATTCTAGACAAACATATCATCTCCGTTCAGAATCGTTTTTCGTATACAATGATACCTATCATTGAATTCAAATTTAACAAATCCATTATAATGACCTATCCTATGAAGAGTCGTACTTCACCCCCAAGTGTACAGCAGAGCGAGGCCCATCCGGTTCTTTTTGTTAATTGGCTTCCATGGCTGAATTGCACTTACTGCAGTGAATTACACTAAAAAGGAGTTGAACAATCATAATTTTTTTGTGATTTTTTCGGGCCACGAAGTGCACAGGATCAGCTATATTATATATAAATGAATGTTTGTGTGCAGATCTGTGGGAAGAAGATAGGCTAATTTAAAAATGGTTAAATTTGGTTTTTTTTATTAATCGGATTTTAGTATGTTAAGGTTAGGATTATGTTTTAATTGATTATATTAATCCATCGTTTTATTTCAAACTTGGTATAACTTTGATACTTTATTAGTTAAATCATACACCTACGTACAAACAGCACTAGGTCTGCGATCTACCGCAGGTAGATTGCATACCTGATAATATACTGCTGCAAATCAGAATTTTTAAATCTAGAACATCATCCTTCGAATATTAAATAACAAATTTAACAAAGTTTGAGTCATATAGAGTTAATATATTTAACGAGCAACAAAGTGAACGGAATCAGCTAGTATTAAAATAAAACTAAAAAAAATTTAAAAATACTATTGGTTTCAGGCATATGGATGATTAAAAGTTAATAAATATCACTAAATTAATAAACTACCCATATTCTATTTTTATACTAGCATGTCAATGTTTTTTATTTATTTTATTTTAATATTTAACTTATTTATGTAAAAATAATTTAAAAAATAAAGCTTACCAATATTGTATTTTTAGTGATGGCTCTTTCCATTTTTTTTAAATCAACACTGTAAGTATCTGGATTTAAATCAATATGTACAATTCTAACACCAAAATATGAAGCTGCTTTATCAAATGCTGGATGTGCTGATCGTGGAACTATTATAACTCCCTTTTTAATACCACATTCATTTCTTGCAAAATCTCTATATGCTTTACATGCCATAATAATTGATTCAGTTCCACCACTTGTCATCTTAAGTTAAAATAGTACAAAACCATAAAATACAAATAGTATCAATCTTTGAATCAAATAATTGTATACTATTTTTATAAATTAC
Organism: Sipha maydis; assembly: GCA_034509805.1. Classification (NCBI taxonomy): domain Eukaryota; kingdom Metazoa; phylum Arthropoda; class Insecta; order Hemiptera; family Aphididae; genus Sipha; species Sipha maydis. The sequence continues at coordinate 29,574 of JASXSY010001093.1, forward strand.
ATACTGTACCACAAGTATTATGATCACCATGAAATAGATTTACAACTAAACGTACAACTTCTGCTTCCATTTTACAAATTCCTGGAAATATATCTGAATGTAAAGGATTTGTATAAGAAGCAAGACCATATACTTCAGTAAGAAATTTAATCAATTCTTCATCATAGTAATACACAGCACCAGAAATAAAACCCTCTTTCCAATTGTATTTGCCTAGATTATTAAAAAATATATATATGAATAATGAGAACATAGAAAAAAAAAATAAATGTTGCTTACCAAGATTTAAATATCTATTAATAGTTTTGATCAATTCATCCTGTGGAATACCTTTGGTTGGAAGTTCAAAAATATATTTTTCACTCTTAGTATTTTCTTTTACTTCATTTTCAAATAAATCAGAAATTTTTTTTGTTTCTTCTTCAATCTGTTTTCTAAATTTTGGTATTTTCTTAATTTGAGTAAATGTAAACTTTTTTAATCTGTTGCATAAACCTAAAAAGAAATTTTAAGTTATAAATATATATTTTGATTTTCAAAAATTTTAAATAAAAATCTAAAGAATATTTAAAAATAAAAAATAATTATAATGAATACATTTTTTTATGTATCATATTTATTTATTTTTTTCAAATCTAATTCTAGACAGGGAAAATTGTATAATCTTAATAACTAAATAATATTTTTTAGATATTTATCAAGAAAATAAAAATGATAATCCAAAAATATTTTAATAACTTTATTTTTCTAATCTTATAGTAGTTTTTCTTAGCATAAGAAAAACTTGAAAATAATATTACATTTAGTTAACTGAATTTATAATATTCCTAAAAATAAAAAGAGTAATTGAATGTCGAAGAACTTAAAAAGTGATAAAAGGCTAATTCAAAATTAGAATAAACATTCCAAAAAGCGTAGATATAATTATATATATATATAGATAAACATAATTAAAATATAGTAGATAAAATTGATAAAAACTAAAAGTTATATTTTGCTTTTTCATTACAATATGTTAAAACAAAATAACTGCATTATTAAGGTTTTCCTGATATGTATATTACTTACTTTAAAAATTAGTGGTATATATTAGTAAAGTAATACTTAAATTAAAAAATGCATAAGTATAAAACCATTGCTTTAATAAAATTATTTGTTATAATAACTTAACTCTTACTTTATAGTTTACAAGTACTTTTGTTATATGAAGTATTATTTTTATTATTATTTTTTTTTTATGTTTAATTTTATTCCATTAGATATTATGGCTAGTATCATTAGTTTTTACTGTTGAATAGTAATTATAATATTTAATTATTTAATATTTATTCAATTTTATTAATTACAGATTACTAATAGAATAGTTTTCAAGCACCTAGTTCTTTTTGTTATTTTACCCTATACTGTCTTAGGTATAGCCATTCTAGATGTTATTTCAGGTCCTTAATTTTGATACACTACCTAAAATGAAAATATAATGCAAAATAAATAAAATAAATATAGAGCTATTAATTAATTAATATCATAAGACTATGCATACAAATACTATATAAATGTACACTATTAAATAATGAGAATGGCAATAAATTGTCTATGAAATAATAGCCATGAAGAAGTATAGAACATGTTAATACTATAATAATATTGAGTTTTTTTTTTTTTCTTTAATAATAAATAGATGTTCCTAGCCATGGCTATCTACATCTAGTGATATTATAATGGCACATTTTTAACAATTAGAATATGATAATTTAGTAATAATAATAATAGTAAAACAATAACAATATTGAATTAATAATTACAATATGATAGTATTGAGTAATCTTATTTTATATTTTTTTGAACATTATGGAGACGTATAGAACTTAGAATATTCTAAAATTTTGTCATTTCTAGAGTCTATAAATCTATTTAGTTTACAAATTTTTTTTCCTGTTTTGAAAAATCTAGAACCCAAAAGATTATAATGATTGTAACTTTTGCATAAGATTTTACATTTTATTATACTTAAATATTTATCTTAATCATACAGCAATGATTTAGATATTAAACATTGTTCTACTATAATTTCTAATCCTGCATAAAATTATTATTACGTGAATATTATTTTATTTATTGTTGTTAAAAAAATTAGTATGATTATCATAAAAATAGAAATAATATTTTTTCAATAATGCAATTGAATTATTTTTTAAAGAAAATTATTCTTAGAAGTGCCTAGGTATTAGAATTTGTATGTATTGTAATTTTTAATAATTTTTAAAAAATTTAACACTTATTTTAATAATACATAAACTTGCTTTCATCTTGAAATACAAAATTCCATATCCATATAGATGATAATACACTTGATGCTGTAATGGAAGCAACTTGCCAAGGCTCGCATTGTCCAAACAAATTATTAACTGTATTTTTAGTTAACAAAAGACCATTGTTAACTAAATCCATATTTTAATTTGAAACAATGTCAATGATCTAATAAAATAATAATAAAATAATGAAGTGTAAAGGTTAAAACTGGTAATTATTAAAAAAAAAAAAATTAATAAATCAAAATGTATTGATATAGTTAAATACTATTTTCAAATAATGTACTTGAAAAACAGTCTACTATCTGCTGTTATTGTTCAATATGTATAGTTTATTAAAATTGAAATTTTTCCTTAAATTAGCTTTAATTTATTTATTATTTTCTTAGAATTTTTAGTATAGAATAGTATTGTTTTTAAAAATTAGATACCTCAAAACAAATGTTTAATGAAATATATTATTCTAAGTTTTGTATGATCAATTAGTGTTTAAAATTTGTCATTCAGTATCATAAGTTTCAAATTATAAAAATATTATTTTAAAAAACTAAAAGTACTCACTTATGTTAATGTATAATTGAAGATTTATAAATCGTTAATTATTTATTTTTGTTTATTTATTACAATACAAAAGTATGATGAATCATTACAGAACTTTAATTCATCATAACAATAATAAATATTTTTTTTACGTGTATAGATTATTACGTTATTTTTACAATCACTGAAAATTTAAATTCGTACAGGATATTGTAGTTGGTTTGTAGTCCAACTATATTATTAAAGTTGATATACACTTATGCACATATATTAAAATTTAAATTCATAGTAGGTATATAATTGCTATACATGAATGGCAAAATCATGCACTTAAGATCAAGTCAGTATGTATTGTATTATGATGTATACACTAAGATCCATGTGTACTAGTACAACAAAAGAGGGAATACTCGAAGGAAAAATGGCAGGAAATAGTCGGGGTTAACGTAACATATGTTACGATTTATAATACATTAAGTTGAGGACTATTATGACTCATATCTCGTTTCTCGTCAATATTTCAATGATTTACTCAACTACCTATATAATATACAATACATATCATGTCCATTAGTTACCTACGCTTCTACAAAAAAAAAAAAAAAACCCGAAGAAGAAATGACCTTGCAAAGGTAACAATATCAGTGTAGCCATTTAACGTGCCTAGTATTCTTTTTCTAAGCGACCTTTTTATGAAATAACGCTTAATTATGATAACAGCAGGTAAAATAAAACACAAAATTATAGTATTTTATTGTTGGCTTATATTTTCAATACTATGATTAGTGAATTCGGATAATGTGACCGGATTTAGTAATTTCTTAAATATTTCCCAATTATTAATGATTTTTATTCACTGTTGGTAAATAAACAGTATGTTATAAATTAATATTTTTATTATTCCTCTACTAATTCAACAATTTAAAAATCCTTTAGTTTTAGTGAAGATAATAATGTATTATTTTAAATAGTTTGATAAATAAATCATGTCAAGTTAAATTTTTTGTAATTTGTTGTGATCATCGATACACGTTACCTCCAATAGTATTTTATTTATATAATAAATATACATATACAAATATTTTCATGTTTTTAGAATAAAAATAATATTCAATGGCTAATACCGGTGTATTACCTTTTGTACGAGGTATAGATTTTAGCAATAATGATTTTGCGGTAAGTATTTTGTTAAATATACATTTTTTTTTATTGATTATTGAATTTTCATAATTATTTATCAATTCTAATAAATTTTAACTTTTTTATTATTAAATTTTAATAAAGCCAAAAACCTACTTTTCTTATTTACATAATATTATGATGTTTTACTTGAAATCTAAATAACATATTTAATAACTCAATGTTTATAATTGTAAAGAAATATCAAAATTATAAAAAATTATTCTACAAGAATATTGATAAACTATATGTCATTCATACTTCTTTAAATATACATATTATAATGTAGGTATTACCACATATTTTAAGTGGAAAAAATATTGTATTGAATTAATATTTCAATATAGAATTTTTATTAAAATAAAATTAAAATATTCATTTTCCTTGAAAAAAAAGGAATTAAGTATTGTTTTAAAACAAATACATTCTTCAATTCACTTAGAATCTAAATTATTTAAATAAAAATAAATAAATAATTATTAATTCAAACTATTATGGTCTTTATTGACCTACCATCAGTACATTTTAAAATTCTTTTATTTGGAAAATAAAGAAATGGATAAATGGATATTTTGCTGTATATAAGTGTATTAAACAAAAATATGTAATCGTACAATTTTACTGTAACAGTGTTAAATACATATTACATACAATGTTCAAAATGGAAAGTTATATAAACCGAAATACTCATAGAATTAATATGCGGATAATAATATAAATTTTTAATTTATATTTACAATAAAATTTAATTATAATTAGTTAAATAGGTAATAAATAAATAATATAAAAAGTTTAAGCTTAAAAAAAATGTTGCTATACAATTAAAATTTAATAATTTATAATTTACTACTTATTTTTTATAATTTTTTAATGTTTGCGACATTCATGTCATACATTTATGTTTTCATGTTCTACTAATATTTAATAAAGATCTGAGGGAGGATTATAATTTCATTCAAAATTACTTATTTGTTTAGGTAGAAATAGTAGCTATGCTTTTAAAAATTATTTTTAAGTTGTCCAAAACACCATTTTATCTTTTTTACAATTTGTATATTCAAAAACCCTGAAGAGGATAATTTTTTTTTATTTAATTGAAATTAGCGAACACGGGTAAAATGTTTTATCATCTACAAATTGAATATTTTCAATTTCATCAGTTTTGGAAAAAGTCCATTTTTTTGGATCTATTACACTAAGACAATCAAATAAATCTATATAATTATATATAATCACCTATTGCTATGTTTCATTTTGACTACAAATATGTGATGAATTATTTATTTTGTCTTCCCATTTTTATAAATATTAAATTAAATTGCTTGTTCAGTTAATTTATGCCTAGGCTCGCTTACCATCAAATCAAATACTCTTATTGTTGTTCTAATAGCTTTATCGGATTCTGCAAGAATAATATTATACTTTTGCAAATTATTCCGTTAAGTTTCCTTGTTCCTCTAAAGCGTCTGCTACTGCATTAATATTTCTAATAAATTTAACGCTTGAATCCTAATCCGTTAAATTTGCTTCTCACTTTTAAATATCTAGTGAAATTTGTTTAAACAAATTTATAAGGTTTATAAAAAATCGAAAAATTATTTATGATAGAATTTATTATTCATTTATTAGGCGCAACCTGGCGCAAAGCAAAATTCTTTCTATTTTTTAAATTTTTTTTCTAAAGAACTTGTTACTCGTGCTTATTCATTTTAATTTTTGAGTGATTGGTGGTATAAAAAAATACAATTTTTCCATAAATATTTTAAAATAATTAATTCCAGTAGCTTCATTTACAATATCATAAATGATAAATAGGACTTATAAAAATAGAACTTCTATATTATAATATATTTTGTCAAAATTAAATTTGTAGATTTTAATCCTCTTGATTGTGATACTGTTAGAAATGTCTTATCAAACGACAATTTTTTTTATTTTATTATTTTTTACGAACCAGAATTTTTAACTTATAAATTTTAATTTTAACCCATTGGAATTGACTCAGTAGCTAATATTATGAACTAAAACTCAATTTTTGTGCGTTTTGATCCATATAAAATATTGTACATAGTTTTGAAAGCCTTAGATAAGAATTTTCATTATGTTTAAAGTATTTATAAATTACTTATATAAGTTATAAGTATTTTATAGTATTTATATAGGTATTTATCATGCAGAGGAATTAAATTTACTATTTAATTTAATTCTAACAATCGTTAAAATATTTGGGATGACATTTTTAAACTATCAAATATATTTGAAAATGCTTAGATGGTTGAGTGGAGTGACAAGAGAAGATAGAATAAGGAATGAAGACGTGAGAGGTAGTGTTGGTGTAGCGCCAATTGTGGACAAGATGAGAGAAAATAGGCTGAGATGGTTTGGGCATGTGATGAGGCGAGAGGAAACGAATGCAATAAGAGTGGTTATGAAGATGGACGTTGAAGGGAAAAGAGGAAGAGGAAGACCAAAAAAGAGATGGTTGGAGACTTTGGAGAATGACATGAGGGCTGTCGGTGTGTGCAGAGGAGATGTGATTGACCGAGTAAAGTGGAGGTGTAGGACAAGGGTAGCCGACCCCATATAGTTGGGAGGAAGGCGAAGTAGAAGAAGAAGAAATATATTTGAAAAAATTGATCATTTTATTTAGATTTTTAAAATTTAAATTTAATACATAAATACAATACTATTATATCAGAGGTTATAGGCTGTAACATGATTTGTTATAACATAATTGATTTAACAAAAAAAATACAAAAAGTTTTAAAATAATTAATAGGCTGTAATAGTATTACCATTGATTTTTTATTTCTATTTATTAGTATTCATAATCAATAGTATTACTAAAAGCTAATAACAAAAAAAAAATCCATTGTTCAGTTATTCTTATTCTCAGAAAATGTATAAAATTGATTAAAGTAACTATATTGTGTCTATTATAAAAATTATTATTAATATTGTATCATTAAGTAAATATTTTTAATTTTTTTAGCTATCAAAATTTCCTTCTGCAGTTATGTCAATGTCTAGTGTACAATGGCTTAACTTAAATAGAGTAAAACTACATGAGATTCCGGAAGAAATTGGAAAACTAGGAAAATTAGTATGTATTTTATTTAAATTTTATTTTTATTTTTTATTTATTTGTATTCCATTGTATTATTTGTTTAAAAATCATTTGTCGATGAATAATTAATTATCTGATTATTAAATTTATTAATTGAGCTGATAATTGAATTAAATGATTGCCTAATAAATTATTTTTTTTTTGTTCTTCCTTTGTTATTTGATGTTAAATTTGTAATATTTAATATATATTAATTATAAATTATAATTTAGGAACATTTATCAATTGCACATAACAGCATTGAAAGATTATACGGAGAACTTACAGAGCTATCTTCATTGAGGTCATTAATTGCTCGTCATAATTGTATCAAAAGTTCTGGTATACCTCAAGAACTTTTTTGCAACTCTCAAAGTACAACTGAATTGACTACATTAGATTTAAGTCATAATCGATTAACAAGAATACCTGATGGTTTAGAATCTTCTTCTAGTCTACTAGTTCTGAATCTATCTCATAATAGGTAAGTAATGTTAATTTAGTTAAAATGTTGATTATATTCAACATCTAATAAGATATTAACTATTGATCTACTTTCAAGTTTAGTTGATACTGGTCTTAAATAAAATGTAAATTAATTAATTCATCAGTTTTCATTTTTTCATAATTTATCATTATTAAATTTTATTGTATCGCTATTAAAAATAATTTTTTTTTACAAAATTATCCTATCTATTACACTGGTCTACATATATTTTGGTGCCGCATTTTTTTTTTTTAACTGATTTTATATATATTTCACCTGCTGAATTCAAATATTGCATTTATTTTTAATTATCAGCTTTTGTTTTTGAGATATCATACTATTATTATTAACGGTTGTACATTAAATTAGGCTTAATATATTGTTAATTTATAATTTTTTTATTTATTAAATGATGCGAACCATTTAAAGGTAACAGTCCAACATGCGACCTACAAATGTTACTCGACCTACCGATAAGATTGTGTTGATTTACATGTTTCCTTATCGCGTTTATTTTCATTATGGGCATTTTATTCTATTTTGTTCTTGTGTTTTCCATTACAAATCATTCATACTTGTATTTTCTGTCCTCAGTCAGTATAATTCCTATTTCATTCTTGTGCGTTCATTTTGTGAATTTTGTGTTTTATTTTGTACGTGTGATTTTTATGTTTTGACTTAACAATTAACATGACGTCTACTATTGGTCACCTATATAGGCACATTATTAGAGATAAAGTGGCATGTGTTCAATATTTTTTAAAGACCTAGGGTTATTACTGGCCGATAATCTGATGATATGTATAAAGGTGAAAAATGGTGTTGTATGTAATGGCCAACTTGTGCAATATTTAAGAAATAATAAAAAACAAAATTCTGATGGCACCATGAAAAAAGTTGTAACATTACGATGTCCAAAACAGGGTTGCCAGACTTATCAATCGATTCGTAAAGATAATGAATTTTTTACCTACATGGATCTTAACAGCCGTTGTAATAGTCAGCTATCACTATGTAAAATAATTTAAATAGTTTGGATCTGGGTTAATTTAGTTCCAGTAAATCAAGCTGTAAATTGGACTGGCAAAAGCAAAAACACCATCATTGATTGGTATAATTTTTACAGAGATATACCAGTAAATTGTTTTTTAAAAAGAGAGAAAATGGGTAGTCGATTACAATGTGGGGACCATCAACCATTAAGAGAAATGAATAATTCTAACAATGAAAATTCTGACGAAAATGAAATTGTACACACAAATAAAAATTACGGGAACCATATAGTAGGCCCATGGGTATTTGGTATTTGCTGGGAACGGCCAGATTTATTATTTTAGAATGGTGATTTTTTATCGTAGAAAAACAGGAACGAGAAACTCTTTTACAAATTATTAAAAATGAAATAAAAACGACAATTTGTAGTGATATGGAGAGCATACTCAACATTAAATCAACATGAATATATTCATCAAACAGTTAACCATTCAGAATATTTTATTGACCCGGAAACAGGAGCACACACTCAATAAATTGAAGGCTTATGGAGAATTATAAAACCCAAATATAATATTATAAAGAATGGGGCGTCTCGTTTACTTGATAGACAACTCCAAAAAGAATGGTGGGGATTGTGTCAAAATCCAAAAACCATTTTTAATAACTTTTTGACTGATATGAAAAAGACGTTTCATAACAACATGGACTGAAACAATACAGTTATGGACGACACTGAGAAGTAGAATAAAAAAAAGGTTAGATAAAATTATTTGTATTTTACATTTATGACATAGGTTATTGGATTATAAATCAGTGTGTAGGTCGCATATTGGGCTGTAAATTAGTGTGTAGATCGTATATTGGACCATTACCCATTTGAATTAATTGAAAAAAACATGCTTTATACCACTTAAAATTAAAATATATTTAAAAGTATTTATCAGATAAATGTTATACAAATTAAAAATGTATTTTGTATCGCCCTGAAAACTTATTTTCTTTGAAACTCTTGTATGAGTTTTGTTAGTACAATCTCTTTGTAGAATTCAACAGTAATCTGCCATCATATGAGTATTCCATCTGCCTTGGTATCGGTCTTCCATTATTTTTAAGTCCTGGTGAAACCACTCACCTTGTTCTTCATTGAAATCTCCAAGATTTTCAGGATCTGTTTAAATAGCTAACTGTTTAAATGGCTGTGTAAGTTAATGCTCATATTACAACCAAATATTTCAAGTTCTTAAACATTGTTTCAAATAATTCAATATAGTTTTCTGTTTTTTTGTTGCCCAAAAAGTTCTTGATAATAAAAGTAAATGTCATCCCAGCTTTTCCTTTTTTTTCGTTCATAGAATCGACAAAATGAGAATCGTTTATGAGTTGTCTAATTTGAGTTTCATCCAAAATTCCTGCTTTCAGTTTATCTTAATTTAAACCACGCATTTAATGACTTATGTATGCAAAACAAGGACTATCGTAATCAAGAACTTTTATGAACTATTTCATTAATCCTAGCTTTATATGCAGTGGTGGCAAAATTATTTTTTTTCGTCCAAGGATTCCCGAATAATATTACTTTTTCCAATAACCATGTTTTCTCTCAAAGGCCACTATTTCTTATTCAGTGTTCTTGTTTAGCTCTACTATCCTATAAGCACAAGAAACAAGGATATTTACCCACTGTTGTTCGTCAAATTTAATCTTCTCTGAATCTAAAGCTATAATACTATATTCTTCTTTCATTTAAGTTATGTAAGCCATGGGTATTGACTCATATCTATTGCCATTATATAAAAGTACACACTTCAAACTACACTTATAACTGTCAATAAAAAGTCGTCAATTTATTAAGAAATATTCAGGAAGACCCATTTTAGTAAAAGTCCATTAACATCATTACAAAAAACAATATCCTTTTCATGAAAGAAAAAAAGTTCAAAAATCTTCTTCTTTAGTATGGTAAAATGTAATTTTTGTTCCACTATTTAGTAGATTTTTATCATTTAATCTAAAAGTTAATAATTCATATGTTTCTTTTGAGAAACTGATTAAAATTAAACTAAAAGGGATTAAATTGGTTTGCTCTCATTATGTTTATCACATATGTTTAATATTTCAATTTATTTTTGTATGTTTATATACGTATTAAAAATATATAGTCACCAGTTTATCTTTGTGATAGCGATAAACAGATAGAATCGGTTGGTGAAATACCTACTGTACATACTTGTGAAGTTATATTTATAGTCATTATGAATCTCAATAAATAGAGCTGATAGAAAAAAAACTAATCGCATTATTGAAATCAGCATACCAAACATGGTCATAACCAATAAAAAAGTTACAGGCACAAAAAAAAATTGTTGTTTGTTGTGCTAATTATCATACTCATTATTTATACTAATATATCTACTTTTATTATAGGATCAGTTCTATTCCTAATCAATTATTTGTTCATCTGACAGATTTGTTGTCATTAGATTTAAGCAATAATGAGTTACAAACACTCCCTCCACAAATGAGAAGATTAACAAATCTGCAAACATTAATGTTAAATCATAACCCATTAGATCACTTTCAGTTAAGGTAAATTTTTATTTATATTAATAATTATATATAACTATTAGACTCTCTAGTACTTTGCTATTCTTAGAATTTATTATAAATTATTATCATATCTGTATTATTTATTTACTTCTGAAAGTATAAAAATATTATGTATGATGTATAATTTATTGTAAAAAAATGTGAAAAAATAAATATTTGCTTGTTTTCTAAAGATTCTATTATTTATACTAGTATAAATTAATTAATTTTCAGTATGTTAATTAATTGGAAAGTCTATCTTTATTAACTCATAATCTAGTCCTAATATTCAAGTGGATATTTTTTTCATGTATTATTTGAGTAATGGCCTATGTTTTTTGATGGCATAATAAAAATAAAATGTATTTTTTATGTTTTTTAAAATTCTGAGATAGCCATTTTGTAAAATTAAATATAAATAATAATTTAAAACATATATATATGATTATCTTTTACAATGTTCGATAACCCACAGAGACATCTTAAATAACATTGGTCTAGAAATCTTTTAATTTAATCTGTCTGGTGGTATTACTGAGTGCCCTCCTAAATCAGTTACTCTCATTATGTATATTTATTTAAAATTAAAATAACTTATTGTACTAAATATGTATGAACTGTAATTATATTTAAAAAAAAGATTTATTGGACTTTGATTAATTTGCAATGAAGGAGCGGAATTCATAATTACAAAAATACAGCAAATTTTATAATAATGTTGGTTAGGCCCGTGTATTATAATTGTAATACTAAAGAATGATTAAATAATAATTTGTTTGGAAATACTTCAAACTAACTTATATTTTTTTTTTTGTGAACTACCAAAAAAGTAATGTTCATGAGGCATCAATTAATATTGTGTATAGGACATTACAAAAAACAAATTAGTTTTTTATGATAATCCTGCATTTATAAAATTGAATTGATAATAACAATTTAAGATAGATTCTTTTTACTGTTAATAAATACATATTAATGTATGTAGAATGCTAATGAGAAGTGGATTTGTTAATAGATTTGCATTATAAGAGTGAAATATTTCTTAAACTTGGTTATTTTCTATTAACTATTCATTGAACATTCAACCAATTTTAATAATTTTTCTTCTAAAATATCATTATTACACATTTTAATAAAATAGCTACCTTGAAATTTTTAGATGATGTTTGAAAAATAAAAATAAGTATGTTTTTTTGAAAATAAATAGTCAATTAGATAAAAAGATTACTCAAATATTACATTTCACTATTATGTTATTTAAATGGTTTTCAATCGGGGTGTGCCACCTAAAAATATGAGACAATATTTCAGGGGAGATGTAAATATTTTTTAAAAATCATAAAATATGGGTATATTATTTACGGTTATTTATATGTTATTAGGCATTATTGAGTAGTTATGTCTATTCTTTCAATATAATTAATGGTTAATAAAGTTAATGGTTAATAAAGTTATAAATATTAAAAATAAATTGTGAACCATTTTTATAATTTTTTTTTTACTTTGTCATTATTAATACACTTTGGATTAAGAAATTCCTAAATTTTAGTTGTTTAATTTTATTATATTATATACTGTTTAAATTACTTACCATGTTATTTCAAATTGTAGATATTTCATGAGTATTTTATTTGTTACAATTTAGACAATTATTAATATAACTGTTTTCGTTTAATAAATTATAATGAAAATATTTGAAATTTCACTAATATATTTCTTATCTAAGAAAAAAAATAAATATTTGTTTATAATTTTCTTTTTAGACAATTGCCATCTATGAAAAACTTAACAACATTACATATGCGTAATACTCATCGTAATTTAACTAATATGCCTCCAAGTCTTGAAACATTAACATCTTTAACTGATTTGGATTTGAGTGGTAATGAACTACCTAAAGTACCAGATGCACTTTATACGTTGACTAATTTAAAAAGATTAAATCTGTCATCAAATCTTATAATAGAACTTTCATTAGCATTAGGTATATTTCATTATCGTAAAATACTTAAAAATATACTCTACAGAAGATATAAGAAGTAATTTTTATAAAAAGTAAAATAATTTGATTTTTACCTAATTAGTTTAACTAGTTAATGTTCAATTGAGTTATACATTATACATTGAATCTATTTTCATTTACTTTAAAAATTAAATGTTGTCACTTATATTGTGTTTTTTTTTTAATTTACAAATTGTGTTACATATTCTTAATAAATTAAATTTTTCATTATCGAAAATTGCTTCTTAACTTCAACTTAAGATTTACTATACTTAACAGTTTTCTTTAATTATTATTTTTAATTGTTTAATTAAATGTTTTAGAAGTTTGGCAGGAACTTGAAGTTCTTCAATTATCTGATAATGAATTAACATCATTACCTGCTTCTCTTTGTAAACTATCATCTTTGAAACGATTATATGTAAATTATAATAAGCTTGACTTTGATGGTATACCTTCAGGAATTGGTAAATTATCTGCAATGGAAGTTTTTTCAGCTTGTGGAAATCTTTTAGAAATGATTCCAGAAGGTTTGTGTAGGTAAGTTATAACCTTATAATGAAATCATGAATAGAGATAAAAATTAAAAAGTAATTTAATTTTTATAGATGTGGTAGTTTAAAAAAACTTTTATTGGGTTCCAATAAATTAATTACGTTACCTGACACAATCCACTTATTGAAAGATATAGAAGTACTAGATTTAAGTAATAATCCAGATTTAATAATGCCACCAAAACCTACTAATATGGCAACTGATGGATTGCAATTTTACAATATTGATTTTTCTTTGCAAAATCAATTAAGACTTGCTGGAGCTGTAGTCCCAAATTCTATTCAACCATCTCAAGGTAAGGTTTATTTTAACTTATGTGTATATATATTTAAGAATAGTGGTTTTTACATATTAACAATTTTATTCCTAATTTTATTTTATATAGCATCCAGCCGTGATCCAATTGCACGTAAATTAAGATTACGGAGAAGTAAAAGAGATCACGAAGAAGAAAAACAAGCCAAAATTCTCAAAGTATTATTTTTTTAACTTATAAAAATGTTTATGCAATAACAATTAAATTTCTTAGGTATTTTAAAATATATGAATTAAAAAATAAAACAAATGTGTTATTTATTCTCAATTAAATTTGTATAAACTTATAGGAATACATTTTTTTATTTTTTAATAACAATACTATGTTATATTAATATTTAAATTTATAAGTATGTATATTTTTGTTAGTTAATAATCAATGATTTGAAATATTATCTAAGGAGACTAAATTATATTTTAAATATTATACAATTTTACCATACCCTTTTTCGATAAATTAAACAAAAAATAATTTACTTAGCTGATAGAAGATTATTGGAGAAAAAAATTTGCATATCTCTTTATGACCATTTAATCTGAAATCTGTCTTTTTTCATCTTTATTTTCTTAAACTCAATTTATCAGTAATCTTTGGTAAATAAAATGTATGTTGAATATATTTAAATTATCATTAAACAATATATATATATATATATATATATTATTTATATGTAGTAATTAGTGTATATATTAACATATTTAATAATACACAATTAATATATTATAGTTCAATTGTGTATAGGGTATGCAAGACATAGCAAATGATAAGAACAATGAAACATTTGATGATTGTATAAAATCAGAATCATTAAAGTAACTTCAGTTATATATATTTTTCTTCTATGATAAAAAAATAAAAATTATATTTATGTTACACAAATTTTAGACCTAAAAGATGGGATGAAGGATTAGAAAAACCTGCAGTTGATTATGGTGAATTATTTGAAGAAGGTACTGGTACACTTCCTGGTCTTAGTGTTTGGGAAATTGAAAATTTTTTACCAAACTTAGTTGATGAAGTAGCATATGGAAAATTATACAGAGGAGATTGTTATATTGTACTACACACAACTGTTAATGTAACATCAGATAGTTTATGTTGGAAAATTTATTTCTGGATTGGTGATAATGCTTCTGTTAGTAAACTAATGCATTAATTAAAAAAATGTATTGATGTTTTTTAAACTATTATTTAGCTCGACAAAAGAGCATGTGCTGCTATTCATGCTGTTAATTTGAGAAATTTTTTGGGAGCTGAATGTAGAACTATACGTGAAGAATTAGGTGAAGAGTCTGAAGAATTTTTGTCATTATTTGATTCACCATTGGTATATATTGATGGAGGTCGTACAGCTAGTGGATTTTATACAGTTGAAGATATTGTGAGTTGCTCACTACAAATAATTAAATTGTTTAATTCAATTTTTTCATACATTTGTAATTTCAGACTTATGTTACCCGTATGTATAGAGTTCATGCTCAAGGAACTTCAGTTCATTTAGAACCAGTCAAACTATGTTTTACATCTTTAGATACTGGATTTGTGTTTATTTTGGATGCAGGCTTATTAATTTTTTTATGGCAAGGTATTAAAGCAAAAAACACTCTTAAATCAAAAGCAAGGTATTGTGATTTAAAAATCAATTGTATCAAAAGTTTTAACACAAATGTCTAAAGATTGTTGGCAGAAAAAATTAATAAAAATGAAAGAAAAAATAATGCTGAAATCTTAACTGAAGAATTTGGTGAAGAAAGTAAAGAATTTCGTGATTTGTTAAACATGAGTAATACATTTGATTCTTTTGTTGATGTTCAGGCAAGTATTATAAGCTATATAATATGTATAAGTAAATAAGTAATTAAAATAAAGTAGGATCTTGATATATTAAATTATTAAGATTGATGATGATAAAGAAATCATTACATTTTGGGTAAAAAAATAAATATTTATTCATATTGAGTTAATTTAATATTGATTTTATTTTACATAGTTCAAATAAACAAGTTTCAAGTTATCAAGATTTTATTGTAATCTTATATAATAGATTAGAAGTAGTGGTTCTCAAAACTGTGTTCTATGAGACAAGTCTAGGGGCTCCGTGGCTCTGTGGCCACAACTGAATCAATTAAATTAAAATATTATTATGTTTCTTAGTGATTGAGGAAAAACACTGGTACTTGAATTACCCAATGAATTGTACAATTTAGTAATACCCATTTAATTTACGAATCAAACTTCTGATAAAATTTAATAATTTTGACTTCATTACTTGATGGTATTTTCACAAAATTAAATGAAGTAAGTTTATCAATTCAACGTAAAGTGACTGCCATATTCACTGCAAATGACAAAATCTAAGCTTCAAAAAAAAAAAAAATTCAATTATGGACCGTGTGTTTTTCTCAAAATAAAATCTATAATTATTGTTGTCTCAAATATATATTCCTGATTTTTGGGGCTCCATACATTTTTTTAGGAACATAAGGGCTCCGCATACAAATAAGTTTGAGAACCATTGGATTAGAAAACTTTATACTTTCTACTGCATCTATTTTAAGTTATATTTATTTAAAGTTTTACATTATTTTGTTTTAGGATAATGTGAATGAAAATTTTGAACCTCCGCGTCCTTGTTTATACCAAGTAAAATTAGGTATGGGTTACTTAGAATTACCTCAAGTTGAAATATTACACAATACATTAGAACATTCACTTTTAAATTCTAAAAATGTGTATATTCTTGATTCATCTACTGATTTATATGTTTGGTAAGAAAACATTTAACCTGTATATTTAAGTTTATAAATTCAAATGTTATGTTAAATTGAAGGTTTGGAAAAAAGTCAACTAGGTTGGTTAGAGCAGCTGCTGTCAAGTTATCTCAAGAATTATTCGCAATGATTGAACGTCCGGATTATGCATTAACAATGCGAATTCAAGAAGGGACAGAACCTCAAATATTTAAAATAAGATTTATTGGATGGGAAGAAGTTATTGCAGTTGATTTTACTAGAACTGCTGAGTCTGTGCAAAAAACTGGTGCTGATTTAACTAAGTGGGCTATGAAACAAGAAACTAAAGTAAATATTGTTATAAGTATCTAGATTTTCAATAACATTAATTTTTTTTATATTTTCATTTTATTAGCATGATTTAGCAGCATTATTTACTCCTCGTCAGCCACCAATGTTGTTTAATGAAGCGATACAATTGATGCAAGATTGGAATGATGATTTAGATCAAATGGAATCTTTTGTTCTGGAAGGGAAGAAATTTGTAAGATTACCAGAAGATGAATTGGGACAATTTTTCAGCAAAGATTGTTATGTATTCTTGTGCCGTTATTGGGTACCTGTTGATGACGATGGTAATGAAGATGCATCAGACGGTCAACCTGAAGATTTTCAATGTGTTGTTTATTTCTGGCAAGGACGAGATGCCTCTAATATGGGCTGGTTAACATTTACTTTTAGGTATATAACATTTTGTAATTTAAATTTTAGTTTTAACTTATAGTTTTATTTTTATAGTTTAGAAAAGCAATTTAAAGCAATGCTTGGAGAAAAACTAGAAGTAATTCGCACTCACCAACAGCAAGAAAATATTAAATTTTTATCCCATTTTAAAAGAAAATTTGTTATTCATTCTGGTAAAAGAAAAGAAAAACCACCACCAGTTCAACTGTATCATTTAAGGTCCAATGGGAGTGCATTATATTCACGTCTTATTGAGATAAAACCAGATGCAAGAAATCTAAATTCAGCATTTTGGTGAATTATTTTATACTGAATTTATTTTAAATTATTTCCTTAATTTAATTTTTTATGGTTATTTTTAGTTATATATTAAAAGTGAAATTTGATCAAGAAGATACTAATGGAATTGTTTATTTATGGGTTGGGTCAAAAACTGACCAAGAAGATATAAAACTGGCAGAAGAAATTGCTGATGATATGTTTAATGATGTGAGTTTTACTTTAATATTTTTTTTAACTATCATTATTATAAGGTTTAAATTTCAACAATTATTAGCCTATGGAGAATATATTTAATGAATACAATGTTATAAAACAAAGGGACACTAAAATATATTTTACTGATATAAGTATTCTTATAGTTTTTATTTAAATTAATTATTAAAAAAAAATTAAAAGTTGTGGTATTTTGTTGATCGAAAGTTTCATCGATTGATAACAAATGTTTAAGGAAATTATGAGATGTTGATTTGGGATAATTTATAATTATCATAGACATTTTCATGTGGGTAGTAGGGGACAAGTTCCATCCCGTAACACCATCAAGTTGTGGGTCAAGAACTTCAGGTTAACTTGTTCAACATTAAAACAAAAGCCTGGAGAACGCCCAAGGTCAGTGAGAACGCTGTTAAATATTGAGCGAGTGAGGCGAGTCATGCTGACTAGCCTGCATCGACCCGTGCGTAGACCAGCTGCTGCTCTTCAAATGTCTAACAGGTTAACGAGAAGAATATTGCACGAGGAGCTACACTTTCATTCTTATAAAATTGCAATTGTTCAACAGCTGAAGCCTCATGACAATGCTAATCACCAGAGATTTTCAGAAATAATGATTGATTTGATGGATGATGAGGCTCATTTTCACCTTGATGGGTATGTCAACAAACAAAATTTTTGCTATTGGTCAGACACAAACCCACAAGAGTTACATGAACGCCCCCTGCATAGTTCCAAAGTCACAGTGTGGTGCGGGATTACTAAGAAAAGAGTTATCGGGCCGTACTTTTTTAAGGAACAGTCATGGTAAACCAAGAGTATTACTTGAGAATGTTGAACACTTTCCTCGTTCCTGAACTTAAAAGAAAACGTATTGGTTTGAAGAAGATGTTGTTCCAACAAGACGGAGCAACTGCCCACACTGCAAATGCTGTAATGGATTATTTGAAGATGAAGTTTCGAGGCTGCATCATCTCTCGTAACGGTGACATCGCTTGGCCTGCTCGTTCCCCCGATCTGAGTGTTTGCGACTTTTTCCTTTGGGGTTACCTCAAATCGAAAGTGTACACAAACAATCCCGTACATCAGAAGACTTAAAAGAAGCTATTAGACAAGAGGTAGCGTCCATATCAAGGGACAGGCTGAGTAAAGTGTTTGACAGCTTTGCTGCAAGACTAGAGGAATGTATGCTAAAGAATGGCCACCACTTAAATGACGTTATCTTTAAATAATGTAGCCTTTATGTTTTGTTTTTTTTGCAATGTTACATAATTATGTTTTTCAAAATTTTTATCTTATTTTACTGTTCTTAATATATAATAAATATGCAAAAATGTTTAAAAATATTGGAGTTATTTTTATTTAAAAACCATCTGGTATTTCTGCCGGTATTAGAGCTCTCAGAGAATCATTTATTATTGGTTTATTATTAGAAAAGACTGTAGATTGTAACACTATGTATATTACATCCGCTTTGCATATACTGGAGAAAGGTAGAAGTTAGTAGGATCTGACTAAGGAACTTTCTACAAATGCAAAACTTAATCAGTTATTTTTGATATATATGTATTAATAGGTTTATGACCATGATATTTTATAAATATAATATTTAATGTTGCTCTTAAATTATAGGCATGGACCAGTCTACAAATTATTAATGAAGGAGAAGAACCTAATAACTTCTTCTGGGTAGCGTTAGGTGGAGAAAAACCATATGAACATGATGCTGAATATATGCAATTTACAAGACTATTTCGATGTTCGAATGAAAAAGGATACTTCACTATATCTGAAAAATGTTCAGATTTTTGTCAAGTTAAATTTTTCCCTAATTTTTTTTTTTTTATTTTATCATAAATTTATTTTAATTTTAGGATGATTTGGCTGATGATGATATAATGATCCTGGACAACGGAGAGCAAGTATTTTTATGGCTTGGTGCTAGAAGTAGTGAAGTGGAATTAAAATTAGCTTATAAGTCTGCTCAAGTAAGATGATATCTTTATTTAATTAATTGTGCTTTGTTTTGTACTGTAGGTATCACGTTTAATTTTAAAATTTAAAACAAAATTTTTTTTTAGTTGTATTAATTTATTGTGTCAATTTTATTTGTTTATCTCTATATTTAAAATATATTAATTAAATAATACGAGATTATTATAAACAATTTTTTTATCTGAAATTACTTAATAGTTACATTGGTTTACTATAACCACAAAATATATTTTATATATTTTGTACTCTAATATAGTTGAATTATTTGACCTTATATATATAAAATCAATTAATGAAATGTATTTAAAAGAAATTTCAATCACTATTTTTCACAGGTTTATATACAACATTTAAGAGTTAAACAACAAGAAAAACCACGAAAGTTAATGTTAGCATTGAAAAACAAAGAATCACGAAGATTTACCAAATGTTTTCATGGTTGGAGTTCACATAAAAAGACACCAGAATAGTATATAGAAATCTATTATTATTAATATTAATATATAGATTATAAAATATTTTTATGTCCAGCATAATTTTTTTATCTCTTCTTACATATTTTTATTGGAAATGTATAAAATGAATTAATTTGTTTTTATTTATAGACTTTAATTTCTTGAAAATTATAATTGGTTCAAATTTTCAAATTTCAGTGATTTTTAATATTTGTTTTTTTTCCTCATAGGTTAAAAGTATTATGATGGTCAAACTTCAACAATTATTTTAAAATATTACAAGACTTATTCAACTCTAAAAAAGTGGCATAAAATAGTAACCTGTATCATCAGCAATAAAATCAAGCTTAATAAGCTTGGAAACTAATAAATAGCTTTTTAAATTGTACTAAGTCTAATAGATTTCATCTTTGCCATAATCTACCTTCAACTAATGAAAAAATGTATATTAATTTCGCACAAACATGGACTTCATAAAAGTTTTAAAATTGTAATGCACTTTTTATAATTTAACATCATCTTTTTGTTAAAACACACCTTCGCATTGTCTATCTAAAAGAGTTGTTGACATGCAACCATTTCAATAAATAGTGGTCAACCTTTCATACAACTTACTAACTAATCTTATACAAAAATTAAGATTGTGTAAAAGAAGGATAAGGTAACATATATTATTAACATAGTCACTGGTTTTTTAAAACGAACCTAACCTAAAATGTTTATGTTGTGTAAAATAATTAACCACTAGCAGTAAAATAAAAACACAACTTTATTTTAATTAATATAATTTAAATTTTAAATATACAATCGTATTTACAATGTTTGATAAACATTTTTTCAATTGAAAAATTTTGCAAGCCAATTAAAATGTACAAACACATCATAATTGTTCATTTGTTAAAAATTTTGTTTTTAAAATAATTTATACACAATTACATAACGTTGATAAAACTCATTGACAATATATAAACAAATTATATTTATATATTGTTTATTATTATGGTTTCATTAAAAATGGAGCAAGTATAATAAGAATAACTTTAACTTAACCTCCTTTTTCATAGCTTGAGTATTTTGACTTACATGGCAATAGTTGCTAGGAGCACAGTGATATCATCAGGTTTTCCACCTAAAAAAAATGATATAGAACTAAATTAAATAATAAACTATAAAAATAATTGCTTGTACAATTTTAATGAACAAAGTCTTAAGAAATCGTGTACATTTAATAAGTTTTTATAAATGCTAATTTATGAATTTAATTTAGAACTCAGTATTATAATTAATTTTAATATATTGATATATTTTGAATATTAATTGAATCCTAATGATATACATATTATTAGAACATACCAACGGTATTGATACCATTAGCTTGAGCAGCACGAGCAAATGGAGATAAGAAAGATCTATCAAATGCCAGTATTCGAGCCATCCATGCAATTGTGTTAGCAGCACATTGTAATTTTGTAGGATCTCGAACACCTTCAACTTGACTTAGTTCTTTTAGCAACAAATGGTCAGGAACATTATCAAATACTCCATCAGTAGCTAATAAAATGACATCTCCATTTTCCACAACAAAATCTGAAGTGTCAGCTGAATCAGGACTATCACTTAGTACTTGACCAGAGTGAGCAGGCGGTGGAACTGATAATTGATAAGGAGTATTAAAATAATGTTGTTGTTCCTCAGATCTGTGAACAACATGCCCTCCACGAACAACCATAAAACCACTATCACCAATATTAGCTGTATATATACTGGAAGTCTCTTTATTTAGCACCACTACACATGCTGTGCTACTTCCTGTAATTTATAAAAATATACTAGATTAATTAAATTTTTAATAATTCATAATTTTTCATATTAAAGGTATAACTATATCAACAATTTTTTTTCAGTGTTATTAAATAATAAATAAGAATAAATGAGAAATACATTGATTATAGAAGTTTTCTTTTGTAGAAATTTAGGTATTGAAATTCTAGTAATATTGAATGAAGACAGTACTACTAAAAGGTTCATTTTTTTTTTTGCAACTTCTAAAGTTAAATGAACACTGAAAAAAAATCTTATCATAAAACATCCTGTTCTTTTTGAAATAATAAATAAATAAAAAATAAAAATGTTCCTACCTAAAATTGGTTGTTTATTTTCAAGTAATTCATAATAACTTTGGGCTAATAATTTATTAGGTTCATTGGGCTTAATTTTTCCCAACGATACTAGTCTTTCACACGTCGTCATAAGAAAACTTGAAAATTCACCTGGATCAATGCCATAATGCCGCCAACCTCCAACACCATCAGCAACACCTAAAGATAAAAATGAATCAATAAAAAATTGAAAAGCAAATATATATGTATAGTCAATAGCAAATTGAATTGGAAAAAATCAATGAACATTAACAATTACCATAAAATGTATATATATATTGTTGTAGTTTAAATTTTGGTAGAGACATATTGTAACAAGCATATTTTTTTCTGAAGTAAAAAATTTTCATAAATCATACTAGGTACATTTTTTTATAAGCCTAAATTTCCTATTGATTAAAAAAATACTGGTATTTATATGTTAAGATCTAATAAGGATGAAGGTGATAAAACACAAATTTTAAATTTAGGTTAAAATGTTACTAAAAATAGTCATTTTACTCTCTTTTTACAGCGGATATACTTCAGAAAAAGTAACAACCAGGTACTAAGATAAAATTATTTAATATTTGTTTAAAACTATCCAATAAAGAATTAAAGTAAATTATAATAAGAATCATTCACAATATAAAATTTATTAACAGTAGTTTACAAAAAAAAAAGTAATACCTAATACATCTGTGGCTTTTCCTTTAGCTGAAAACCAAGCATCATCACCAAACTTCCCTTTTATTGGAGGATGTTTACGAGAAGATTCCTTAGGAAAACCGCAAACAGCATATAAAAAAGAAGGTTCTCGTTTCTTATTTACGTGTTCGGAATTTGAAGGTGCCAAATTTGTAAAGCCATTCCAAAGAGCACGTGAGATCAGTCTACCCGTGGTAACTATTTGCTGCATAATTTTTTTACACTAAAATTAACATTGTTGTCACTGATTTGAAAACGCAAATATAATTGTGACGCATTAATTTAAGCGCAATTTAACTGAAAAATTGAACAATTATTTGCAATAAATGTATTTAATAGTCTACTTATGAGGCTGATCAAGTATATGTTTACTAAACTTTAATAGCCAAGTTTAGTTTTTAGCCTATTGGTAACTAAAAACTATTAAAAAATATCTCGTATCCCTTATCGCGAAGCGATCCATAGAATATGGTATAAGGTATGCAATATAATGCAATCACAAAATGTACTTCGTCTTATCAAAACCTTATGTTATTCAAGTTAGCTTAGTATTCTTAACACGAGGCAATCGCGACAGCTCGGAGGATTATGTTATCACTATTATTGTGTGATAATAATAATTGAAATTTGATAGGTATTGAGAGTAAAACGTAATAAGATATTATTACACAATTTAGAGGATGAATAATTATTAGATAATCTTGGGAACTTATATAATAAAGTACAATATCAATATTTATTTTTCCTCAAAGTTTATATAACTCTAAAAATATAAGTTTTCTTGAATCATCGGTGACCGATATCACCCATTGACCGACATCATTCTCCCCTAATGTAATTCAAAATGAGATTATTGAATGTTCTCAACAAGAAATTTTACATGTAATAAGAAATAAATTTAGCTAAATATTATAGTGTTATATTTGATGAGATAACAGATGTATTCGTATCAAATGGTTTGTAAATCACTTTAAATATTCGTTATAAATAAATCATCGTTATATTAAAACTATCGTGCTGTCCTACGTGAGCGAACTCAACGCGAACGCGGTGCGGCGCATTTCGCGCGAAAATTCGAGCGATCCAACGTGGCGCGACGCGATGCGGTAACATTGTCCTGCGTGCACCACCGATCTTCTGCGACGACCCGCGGTCGATCAGTCGGTCGAAAGTCGGCACTCGCGTACGTACGCGACTATACGCGCGAAAATATCAAACTATTTGATCGCGATCGCATCGCGCCGCAACACATCGCTTCGCACTTATGTGCATTTGATCACGTAGGCTACTTTCGGCGAATGCAATTATTTGTAATTTTCGCGCCGCACCGCGTTCGCGTTGAGTTCGTTCACGTAGGACTCCGTGTATTAAGTGGTGCCGTCGCATACCCGGGTTATATCATAGTCCTACTAGCTGGTATATTGTATAATAATCGAATTATTAATAATTAAAATTATTAATTTATTATATTTTGAATAATTGAATTATTCTAATGTATCCACGACGTAAAACTATTCTCTTAAAAAAAAGACCAGCGCTTAAAGCAAATGTCATTTATTTCTAGGGCTTCGCGCTTGTCTTGCAAGTTTGAAAGAGCTCCGTAGTTTCTAATTAACATACTACTAAAAAGCAGTTTTCAGGGCCCCATAAAATATAACATCAGTATTATAAGTTTAAAAAATTACCTCATAATAAATATTTGATCAAGAAATTTGTACCTATGTGCATTGGACATGAAAAAATACACTTTAGATACTTACTAAAATTATTGTAACTTGTATATAAATAATATAGTTTTGTTGGTAAACAAGTAAAAGACACCACATAATTACAACGGTTTGCAGAAACAAATGTATTTAAACATAAAAATATTTCAAATCTCAGTAGTTAAAAATTACTTATAGTATAATTCAATAACGTAAATATTCTTTTTCGCTCGTAGCCTGTAAATATGTAGACTAGGTACATACACAATTTGATCATAGTTATTAGTCACCTATAATAGGTATATATATTATATAATAGCTATAATATTACAATAATTGTAATATATTATATAAAATATAATATTAAATGTTTTTTTTTTTTTTTAAATAATTTCCGTATTTTTTTTTCTAAGTACCTATCAAATATCAATTATTATTATCACACAATAATAATAATGATAACATAATCCTCCGAGCTGTCGCGATTGCCTCGTGTTGGATTATTGCTCATATAATCATCGTATGTAGTTAGTGGTTTATGTACATTACGTCTTCGAAATTTTCAGCTTATAACTGTGTTTCATTTAAAAATGCTTTCTGTGGAATTTAATAACGTAGTTTTACCAAGTAACGATGTTTCTCATATAATTTATAAAGGAGATAGTTGTAAAAAAAATGAAAAAATCATTGGTCCCGGATTGAAGATTATCGACAATAAAATATTTGTATGTAATAGTGGAATACTGAGATGTAAAGATGAGAAGTTATTTTGGGTTGAATATCATAAGAAGAAATATACACCAGCAAAAGATGATGTTGTAATTGGAATCGTGGCTGCCAAAACTTCTGAAATGTATAAAGTTGACATCGGAGCTTCTGAACTAGCAACTCTTCCTTATTTAGCATTTACTAATGCTACCAAAAAAAATAGACCCGATATTAAATTGGGTAATGTCATAGCAGCCAAAATTAAAGTGGCCACTCCATACATGGAATCTGAAATTAGCTGTGTAGAATATGCCAATAGTGTTATTCTCGGTCAATTGGAAAATGGATTTTTAATAACTGTTAATTTGAATTATGCCTTACAACTACGAAAATCAAATTCAAAATTACTTTATCATCTTGGACAATTTGTTCCATATGAAATTGTTATTGGGGCAAATGGAAAAATCTGGATTAACAGTGCTTCTGTTCGTTCTACTATTGCTATTGGAAATGCCATACTTAAAGCGGAACATTTAAAAGAAGAAGATATTCCTAATTTAATTAAGAACTTTAACAAAAGTTTGAATGTGTAATTACATAACAAGTAACTATATTTTGTATTGTTAATTGGGTATGTATATTTTTGAAATTTTTATTTTATAAATTTTATATTTAACTTAAATACAACCTTGTATTCATATTTAATTACCATGTTGAACTTTAATGTCCTATTGGAATTACTTAAAAATTTATAATTATTACTTATTATGGATTCAATTTGAACAAATATTACCAAGTAAAATGAAATAAAACTATCAATCCTCAAGTACTGACATTTAATGTAAATTAATTAATAATTTTCTGTATATTTTTAAAAAAATTAAACTACAAGAAATATGGATACTTACATGATTATATTGTATTTAATTTCAAGATCAAACTAAAATGATTAAAAATACACTTCTTTAAGACATTTCAGAAACTGTACAACAAAGCTATTTTAAAAATTTACATTGAATATAATAAAATAGGTAGAATATTTAGAAATAAATAATTATTCCAAACTAAATTGTCAATATGAATATTCAATATATGTATTTAAACTACTAAAGGTTGGCAATAAATTTAATCTGATATGGATCTTTTATAATTTTACAAGTTTGATTATATTTATATTTAAATTGTTAAGTTTCAGCTCATTTTAATTATATTATACTTTTTTTATTTTTTTCTATTGGGTAAACTGAGGGTTCAAATTATTTGATTTTTAACTAGTTGAACTTTACCAACTTAAAATTGTCTTAAGAAGGAACGGAAATTACATAGTAATTTCATTATTTATCAATTAGTGCCATTAATAAAAGAGTTACTATAATATAATTAAAAACTATTAATATATTTTAATTCAAAGGCTAAAAGATGTGAAATAAAGAATTTCCATCAGTCCTGTCATGACTTTTACATGTTTTAATTAAGGTAGTTTTGATAATGTGAAAGCTTTATTATAAAAGGCCTAAGGTATATAAATTAATAATTAAAAAAAAAATTACACAATAAATTAAATTAAACTAAAAGTTCAGTTTTATACCTCAATTAATTATATTATTATTTAAATTTGGAAGCAAAAATTAATTTTAGTTCTTTAAACATAAAGATAAATATAATTACTAATTTTTTGAATATTTCAAAAATAGCATTAGAATACAATTAGCCAACTTCCAAAGACTGCATTAATTCACCTAACCCACATTTTAAACTTTATCCTGAGGCTGTTGTATTTCCCCATTCAATGGAAAATATCACTTAAAATCTTAATTCCTAAACCTGGTAAACCTCCCGATACTCCGTCATCATATCGCCCAATAAGCCTGCTACCATTCTTCGCGAAACTGTGTGAAAAAATGATCTTTAAAAGAATATCCAAAATCATCAACGACAAATAAATCATTCCCCACACACAATTTGGATTCCAAAATAAACATTCCACTATCCATTAAATACACCGCTTACTCAATCACCTACTCCCTAGAAAACAAATCACAAATCATACTGTTCAGCTATTTTACTCGATGTTGCTCATGCCTTTGATCAAGTTTGGCATCCTGGTCTCCTACACAAACTAAAAATAATTCTACCACCACCCTACTACTTATATTTTAAGTCATATCTTGAAAACAGATTCTTAGCTACCAAAGTTGGTTCAGAAATTTAAAATTTGGTCCTAATCCTAGCTGGAGTTCTCCAAGGTGCCATCTCTTCTCCCATACTATTCAATATATACACAGCTGATCAACCAACCACTTCTCACATTTCAGTTGCCGACTTCGCTGATGATAAAGTCATATACATTTCAGAAAAAAATCCACACGATGCCTGTCAACACTTACAAAATCATGTTAACTTACTTGCAGACTGGTACTCAAAATGGAGAATAAAAATAAATAATGAAAATTCATCTCACATTACATTCACTCAAACAAAAGCACAGTACCCCCAGTTTACTTAAACAATAAAATCATTTCTTCTTCCTCTAACGTCAAATATTTGGGTATGACACTCGATAAAAGGCTTACCTGGGCCACACATATTAAACAAAAAAGACTCATACGAAGAGCACTCATTCCACTTATAGGAAAACAATCAAAAATTAACCTTAATACAAAAATGCTCTCTATAAAACCCTCCTCAAACCAA
Organism: Sipha maydis; assembly: GCA_034509805.1. Lineage (NCBI taxonomy): Eukaryota > Metazoa > Arthropoda > Insecta > Hemiptera > Aphididae > Sipha > Sipha maydis. The sequence continues at coordinate 58,025 of JASXSY010001093.1, forward strand.
TTTGGTTATACGGTATCCAATTGTGGGGATCAGCAAAAAATCTAATATTTATAAAATACAAACATTCCAATTAATCTCACTATGTATGATTACATGTGCTCTTCCATATATTTTGAACCACACCTTGCATTCAGACTTAAAAATACTTACTGTTCAAGAAGAAGCCAAAAATTCTTACAAACTCTTCCATGCCCGTCTTACAAACCACTCTAACCCCTTAATCATTGCTCTAAACTCTGAATCCATTCCCGGTAACCCACCTAGAAGGTAAAAGGGAAATTAGAACCGTGACCTGAAATAACTCTCTAGTGTTACCACTGGGTGATTACTTTATCATGTCAACCATGTCAATATATGTAAACCCTCAAACATGCTTATTGTAAAATTTATTTATAGATTGTATGTATTAAAAATAAAAGTTAAAAAAAAAAATACAATTACAGAAGAACTCACAAAATAATAAATTATCAAAGGTTAAGTCTTGGTGAAAAAGTGTTTAAAGTGTTCGGTATTATTATCAAATACTCAATTTATCCTGAACATTATAATTTAAAAAGTTATCCATCATTATTCATTAGATCTTGTCTGAAAATATTTACAATTAATATTCAGTTAATTATTCAATTAAATATCAAATAATATTATTAGTTATGTTTATTTGAATATAATAAAATCAAACAGGTTCATAAAATATCATTCATAATCCAAAAATAGCTTTAAACTGTTATAATTGAGATTTTACATTTTGAAAAAGAAGAATGATAAATATAATATATAACACTATTAATATTATTAATAGTGTTCAGTATGAAATTCATTGACCCTGTATAACAAGTGGGATTAATTCACTGGTACTATTTAGAAAGTTCGACAAGTACAGATACTGAAAAAATATAATGAACATATTTTATTACAGTATTAGATTTATAGTAATTGATAATTTGTGTATTATAACACAGTTATTTTGTATGGGTAAGTGTTAATTATATATTTTCCCCAGATGCTTGTGGATAGATCATCTCTATAGTAGTATAAAAGTACATATTGCTTAAATAAACCTGTGTATTTGATATTCGACTAAATTTCTTTACCAATGAATATCTTGTATAAAGGTTTTAAATGTAACATAGTTAAATTGCCATTTGCCTAAAAAGTTTCCTTAATATTTTATTTATAATAGAATGTTGATATTTATATTAAAACTAAAATTGTTATCAATTTATCAAGGAGTTTATACAACACCTCAGACAGATATTTTGATATATATATATTGTTATTCTAAATTTAGAAGAAAATCAAAATATTACTGACCGAGACAAAATATATAAATTTAAGTAAAGAAATTTAATAAATAAAATATATTATATTGGGAAGTACCACTGAATTTTATAAACTAGATATAACATATTGACATGTTTACATAGAAGACCTTCCTACTGTTCTTTGTTAAGAAAATTTACATTTACCATATTAAAGTACACAATTTTATAAATAATAATATAGAATAACTTAAAGTATTGTTAAACGTGAAGAATTATTAATTGTAGTTAATTTAAAAAAATATCAAAGAAAATAAGGTGAAGCGATATATTTTTTTAGGAAATATAGTGAAATAGAAGAAAAAACTTCAAGTTGAATAACTAAAATATACTTAAAATCCTAGTTGCAGTAATGTTTAACTTAATAAGCCAAAATATTAATAAATTTATAATTATAAAATAAATGTATTAAAAATAATAAATATAATAATAAACATTTCAATTAAATTGAATTCGGGTAAATTCATAAATTAAAGGATTATACAAAAAAATAATTACAATTATTTTAAATGCTCAATTAAAATAAAATAATTTTAACAAAATGATACATAAACGAAGAGCAAATATGCAAATAAAATAATTACTTTATTTAAAACCTATTACTTTATTAAAAAACTAATTATGAGAAAATAATAAAAATTACACATACTTAAAAAAACATAAAGAAGTGGGGAGGGGGTTCTTAATAAACAATAAAAAGCAATATTACTTTTATACATATCAAATCATGAGGATAAACTACCTACACTTCTATGATAGACTAGAAAATAAAAACTTCATAAGTGTTATAGTGGAGATATTGTATAAAATTAGCAGAATAGAGCGCATTTTATTATGAACATTATGAGAACCGATGTTTATATTTAACGGCAATCCCAAACTTTTATGGTCTTGTCAACACTACCAGTTATTACAAATGGCTGTGATCTATGAAAATCTGCAAGGAAAGAAAAATATAAATTATAATTGAATAGTCAAATTAAACTAATTTAATAAAATACTTACCAACTGTAGTACAAAAATGTCCGTGAGCCAAAAGTGTTTTCATATTACGTTTATTTGCTAAATCCCAAATTCTAAGTGTTTTATCATCACTAGCTGATAAAACATATTTACCACCAGGATGAAAAACTAATCCACGTACCCAATTATCATGTCCAATCATTGTAAATAAACATGATCGTGATGCAACATCCCACATCTAAAATAAACAAAGATTATAATATACATTTTTATTTAAAATAAATTAGTAGAAACTTAACTAAGTTATAGGAGGTTTTTTTGTAAGTGATAAATAAAAAAAAAAAAAAATAGATAAAATCTAAAAATGGTCTAACACAGGGCAGTGTACTAGCATCAACAATGTTTAATATATACACCAACAATTAACCAATATCAAAAGACCAATCATTAAGCCATTACATATATGCTGACGATACTGCTATTACAGAGCAGGACACAAGTTTTGAAACACTGGAAAGTTAACAATGACATTTAAAGAGGTTGGTACTTAATACCAAAGAAATCACTTGCGACCGAACCCAGCGAAAACCCAAATATGCTCCTTCTATCTGAGAAATAGGGAAGCAAACTACAAATTAAATATAATTTGGAACGACATAGAAATCAATAATGTCCAATACCCCAAATATTTAGGAGTAACTCTGGATAAGTCTTTAACATACAGAGCTCACAGTGCTTAAGAAAAAGATAGTGTCACGAAACGGACTGTTACAAAAACTAACAGGGAGCTGCTGAGGAGCCCAGCCACACACATTAAGAACTACTGCAGTGGCTCTATGCCTATCAACAACCGAATATGCATCACTAGTATGAGGGAGATCTACCCACTCAAAACAAATCAATGTCACTCTAAATGAAACATGCCGACTGGTTACTGGTTGTCTAAGAAATTCTAAAGTTAAAGAAATATATGTACTAGCTGGAATCGCACCACCGGTAATCAGGAGGGCAGTTCAAGCAGATTGGGAAAGAACAAAAATGTCAAAATATGACACCCTATGTATGGAATTAAAGCAAATAATTTCTGGCTAAAATCGAGAAACAGTTTCATAAAAAAGGCAAAATGCTTAACAACAACTAAGGAACAGGAAAGAGTTATGCAATTGACAAACCAAATTAGAGACAAAAGATGGGTCGAAGCGTTATCACCAGGGAATCAATTAGAATGGCCCATCTGGAGAACTTTAAACCAAATGAGGTTAGTAGTTGGATGCACTAAGGATAACATGAAGAAATGGGGACTACTTGAAGGAACATCTAAAACTCTCAAATGTGGGATGTAACAGAATAAAACATATTCTGCAATGCCCAATCTGTCCTTACTCATGCACACAAGATGATGTTATACATGCAAATGACAACACCAAAGACATAGCTAATTTTTGGGCTGAAACCATTTGTACTATAAAACGACAATTAGTTACCATTTATGTGACTAGAATTATTATAATTGCTTTATTTTATATTATCTGTTTGGTTAGTCTTTATATTTATAATTGCAATTTTGGTTTATATGTATACTTTGTTAGTTATAAAATGTAAGTTTAAAGATTGTACCTATTCAATAATGGTGTGCCAGATACGATAACAATTTTTTTAAATAAATAAAATGTATACCTTAATAGATTTATCTCTTGATCCAGATATAATAAAAGGACCTTCATAACCATTTTTTTTTTGATCAACTCCAGCTCCTTCATTAATAGCTGATGATGCTGCAGCTGGAGCCCATGCTATACATTCAACTACATGTTCATGTCCACGTAAATCAGCCTTTTGAAACATTGAAATCAATATTTAGTCTAATAGCTAATATTTAATTCTTGGGTTATTATAAATATATTAACATACTTTACACTGAGTTGCAGCAATTAACCAAACTTTTACAGTATGGTCATTAGAACATGATGCTAAAAGTTGACCACAAGGGGATACTTTAACTTTCCTGACCCATTCACGATGACCAGTAAATGTTTTAACACAGTACCTAAAAACAGTAAATAATATTAATACAATTCAACATAAATTTGTTTTAATGACATCATAATCTTACCCAGTATTAACTTCCCACATTTTTATTGTTTTATCTCTTGATGATGAAACAATAAAATCTCCACCTTTAAGAAAACAAACTCCAGAAACACTATGTTCATGACCATGCATACTACGAATACATTCATATGTTTGACTAAAATCCCATAGTTTTATACTCATATCAGCACTACAAGAAACTATGTGAAAATATGAAAATTAAAATTAAAGTTATAAAAAAAATAATATGAATAAATATAATTATTAAAGAACCTAATAGTTTTCCACTTTCGTCAAATGCAATATCTTGAATAGCTTCTGTATGACCTTTTAATGTTCTCTCATATTCACCAGTCTCATAATCCCAACTTTTTATTGAAGCATCTTCACTAGCAGATACAAGTATATTGAAAACTGGATGAAATATAACTTTGATAACAGTTTCTCTATGCCCAGTTAAACAATGTGTTTCAGGAGCTCTTGGTATCCAATCACTTGGTGATCGTAATGCTCTTTTAGGAGCTCCAGAATTAATTTCTTTTTCGTACTCAGAAAGTTTTGATTCAAGCTCGCTCACCTTTTACATCAATTAGATAATAAAAAAATATTTATATAATGACTAAATATTGTTTAGCTTCAAACAAATCACAACCGGTATAAAACAATGATCATGAGAAAATATAGCTGAACCATATCAAAAAGGTCAAAATATGTTGGACCAATAATATACCTCATATTTTAAGCAAATACCAATGGTTATGATCAAAAACAACAAATATAGTCATTGTCTTATACTGGTGGCTCTGTAAATAATTTTTTTTTTTATAATATAAATAATATTTAACATTAGTTTTAACAACCTTTTTTTGTAGTCTTATAACAGATGTCCATTTTTTCTCAAGTAAACCTCCATATTTGTTTTCAACTTCACCAGGCATGTCTGCATCTTTTTTTAACCCTTCTAGAGCATTATGGTAACTATTACTGCTAAGATAATCAGCTATAGCTTTGTTTCTACAAAATAAATTTTTTTCTTTCAAAATTAATATTATAATTATAAAAAAATGTTCATCATAGTAAATATTAATTACTTTATACACATAAATTTAAAATTTTTTTAAACTTTTTTGATTATAACTAAATAATAATTGTATACTATGGTGTCAAATCCTATACTAAAATTTTAAATTTTAAAAACTAATTTAAATATATAGTTTTAAAATACTCGTAACATACATAAATCGTAACCTGTATATTATGTTGATTTATATCAATTATATTCTACTGCAATAATATATACAGCTATTATTCAATAAAAGAGTTTTTATTCAATTTAACAATTATAATAACAATCTTAAAATTGTGTAGTTATATAAAAGGCAATACAAATAAATAATAGTTTAGGTGGTACTGATACAATAATTGATTTCACAAAGAAATTTTATTTTAATACATAATTTATAATCAATATTCTTATAGTTTATTTAATAAATATTAATTTAAAAAAATGTATAACTCAACAAACCATTATCATTTGCTAAAAAGAATATGTGATGAATGTTAATTTTTTTGATTACTTATACAAAAAATGCTGTCATACATTTTTAAAATATATCTTCTTAAACTGTAAATACTAGAGTTATTCAAATAATATGTTTTATTTAAGGACATAGTCAGTGACATTAATGATAAAATAAGATTTACATAAAACAAAGAAATAATTTCAATAAGTACTGAATAAGAAAATAGGAAAATTAAAATAAATATTTAAATGAAATAGTAAGATATACTTTGATACTATATATATACTCGTGTGGCGGGTGTGAGTCCGAGATTTTAATCTCGGATCGCCTGGTTGGAGAATTTTTATTGGGACACCCGTAGGTTTCTGCCATGTCCCGGGGAGGGGGGGTGGCAATCTCTCTCCAAAGGCAGTTGTTTCCTGTCCAAGTAGAGAGACTGCCTGTGGCCGGGTTCGAACGAACGACGATACGTATCGTAGCCGACGCCTTAGTCCACTCAGTCCCCACTTTGATACTAATGACTTATTATTTAAAAAATTTAAGACTTTGATACTAATGACTTATTATTTAAAAAAAAAGTAGTTTAAAATCTAACAATGAATATCTATAAATTTCTATAATAAAGTATTTTTTATAAATTATTTATAAACAATAAAAAGTGAAAAATTGATGAAATGGAGAGAAGCATCGGGCGTGTTATGCGATAAGAGAATTCCAATTAGGCTGAAAGGTAAATTTTATAAAAGTGTAGTGAGACCAACTATGCTGTATGGTTCAGAGTGTTGGGCGGTTAACAGGAGAATAGAACAAAGTATGAGTGTCGCGGAAATGAGAATGCTTAGATGGTTGAGTGGAGTGACAAGAGAAGATAGAATAAGGAATGAATACGTGAGAGGTAGTGTTGGTGTAGCGCCAATTGTGGACAAAATGAGAGAAAATAGGCTGAGATGGTTTGGGCATGTGATGAGGCGAGAGGAAACGAATGCAGTAAGAGTGGTTATGAAGATGGACGTTGAAGGGAAAAGAGGAAGAGGAAGACCAAAAAAGAGATGGTTGGAGACTTTGGAGAATGACATGAGGGCTGTCGGTGTGTGCAGAGGAGATGTGATTGACCGAGTAAAGTGGAGGTGTAGGACAAGGGTGGCCGACCCCAAATAGTTGGGAGGAAGGCGAAGTAGAAGAAGAAGAAGAAGAATAAAAAGTGAAAAATTGATAGTTATGTTTTAATTATTGTTAATTAGATAATTTAAAAATTAAATGTATGAGTTTAAAGGTGTTTTTCATTTTAAAATAATATTTTTATAAATATTAAAAATATGTCTAATTAGCAAAAGTTTCCATAGAATAAAAATGTAGTTTAAATGTAGTTCTTCATAATTTATAGTTAATATCCAATCAAATTTAAAATATTGTAAATCAGCACTTGTTTGTAAGAAAATATTAAGGTGTATTAGATTAAAAGGAGATTAAATATTTATTATTCATAAAAAATAAAAGTAATAAAAATAAAATAAAATAAAAAAATTACAGTAAATTAACAGAAGTTTGCTAAATAACTAATAATTTATTTTAAATTTTAACTTACAATTCTTCACGTTGTCTTTGTGACAGCACCATTTTCATGACTGTCCAAAAATTAGATGTTTATTAATTTAATAACTTAAATTACGTTTCTTCCAATTTATTAAAACCTAAAAAAATTATAGTAATTAATTCAATGATTTTATTTGTTTAAATATAACATTTTGAATATTACAAATTCATTATATTATTTTTGTTAAAACTACCATATTAAAAACATAATATTATAAAAATTAATAAATTCATTTATTACTATAAATAGTAATAAAACATTAAGTGTACATAACATATATGCCATTTTAGTTTGTTACATAATGCATTAATGATTAAGATAATTTTATAATTATGGTATATAGAAATGAAATAGAAAAAATATATAATTTACTGTTCATACCATATATTTTACTAATACGCACATGGCTGATCATAAAAAATACAAAACATTTCAGAATATTTTTTTTTTGGTTACAAAACCTATAAATTAACAGTTTTGTTATAATTATTTTTATTTATATTTCTTTTATATTATTTAAATCAAGCATACAGAGTATATTATTACAACTCACAATTCATAAAATTAATAATTATAACTGTTTTTGATATTTATAGTTAATAATTCAAATTATTTTACATATTTACATTAAAATAAATTTGGATTTTTTTATAGTCTTAATACATTTTTAAAATAATATTTAAATTGAATATTTAATAAATAATTTTAACTTTTTTTTTCTAGTTGAACTGACAGCGAGAAGGGAACAGGTTTCTCCAATACTTCAAATAATTTTTACTACATTTTCTTGTTATGACCAAATTATTAATGAAGAAATTCAATTAAAATCATTTAAAAATTATAATATATATATACATTATATAATATTTATTAATAAACTACCATTAAATATTGATAAATGTAAAATTATATCATTTACTAGATTCCAGAACCCACTTATAGCATCTTATAATATAAGTCAGTCTCCTTTGTCACGTGTTCATGTTATTAGTGATTTAGGTGTGATATTTGATTCTGCTCTCACATATAATAAACACTTATTATATGTGGTTAGGAAAGTCTCTATGATTTTAGGCTTTATTACAAGAAATTGTATGGATTTCACTAATCCTGCTGTTCTTATAACATAATACACTAATTTAGTCCGATCAAAATTAGAATACAACACTGTTATTAGGTCGCCTTACTTAAATTATCAAATTCAATGTTTAGATAATATTCAAAACCGTTTCCTTCGATTTATGGCCTTCAAATGTAATTTAACTCATATGCCTCATTCTCCTTATGAACCACTATTACATTATTTTGATATTGGTAGTTTATCTGAACAAAAAAAAATATATGATATGAAATTTTTATTTAAGTTCGTCATAGGTTACATCAATTTCCCTGAAATTATAGGTTTTCTCAATTTTTATGTTCCTCAGTGTAGAACTAGATCAACCACTATATTTGATGTATTTACACATAAAACAAATTATATTTCTGATTCTCCTATGAATGGGATAATGTCGATAGCAAATGATTTAAAAATTGATTTATTTCATTTTAATTCAATTGAATTATTTAATAATTATGTAAACAAAATTTTTTGTATTTAAATATGTTGTACTGTTTTATTATTTTACTATTATTGTACTATTACTGTGTTATTATTGTATTCTAATATTTAGTTAAGAACTATATTAATTTAAATTATTGTAATTGGATCATCTGATTCATTGAAATAAATAAATATATATAAATATATATATTATATATATATATATATATAATAAAACTTTTATTTTAATATTTTTTAAATTATACAAATTTTAATCATGAATATTATTTAAAAAAAGAAAACAATTATATTTTGTTAGGATAGGATAAAAATATGTAACTACTACATATTATATTTACTACCTACTTGATTGTAGTTTAAGTATTATTTATTTACATTATCCATGTAAATAATTAGTACAAAATTCAACGTAAAATAGCAGTCTTAAAAGGAATATAAAATTAATATAGTTTTCTAATTAAACTGTTTTCATATTTGATCAATAAAATAATAAACCTATCATTGTACATCACAATTATTTTTAATTTACTACAGAAAATATTATCATTTAATACTAACATACCCGTTCCAGATGGCAAGAAGAAAAAAAATTACAAAATTGGAACAATTAGAATTATGAAAAAGTATTAAAAACTATAACACAAATTATTAACATTTAACACTGCTTCATTATTATAAAAATATAATTATTAATAACTATTATCTATTACGAAAATTTTGTTTAAGAAAACCGATAATTTTTACTTTTATTTGTTAGTTGTATTTTTGTGATATAAAACAACATGGCGTCAACGTTAACATCTTTGGAAAGATATTACACTACGGATAGTGATTTTTGTAGATACATTTTCCACTGAAATAAAGGTATTGTAGTGATAAGCTAATATAGTATAATATTTGAATGAAGTACATAATTTAACCACTAGATATCATTATAAGCATGATTATTTGAGTAGTATTTAATATTTTAATGTTGATTCAATAATTTATGGATCATTCTCTTTTTTTTTTGGATATTACTTAAACATAGTTACTTTTGTACGATAAAAACGGTGGTGAAATCAGAATAAAATGGAAATTATTAGTTTTGAGTTATACAATTGAATGGCGTTATACAGAAAGCAACCATCCCACTAATGTTCTATATGGATATAATAGATGTTTTAGAAAAACATATTTTTTAAATTTGTTTACAGTTCATATGATTTAAAACCAAAATATCTTATTTATTGAATGTATTTATTATTTTAATGACTTACTAATATATTCCTAATATAATCAATACTCACTATTATTTTAATATTTGTGGTTGGTTGTCTTGTGATAAATGTAAAAATGTGGTATGGTTGGTTGTTTTCAATGCATGCTATAAAATATTTTTTAATCTTTAATAAAATACACTTATGTGACTAACTTTGGTAGTTAACAATTTTATTCATCAAACATAATTTCTTAAACTTAAATAGTAACGTTTATCTCAGTCTTTGAGTTATTTCATTAAAAAACAATATGTTTAACAACAAAATTAATAAAAAGTCTTAAAACAAAAACAAATACAACAACCTTTTTTAGTGTAATAATAATAATAATTATAAACTTAACAGCATTTAATTTATCTCAGTATGAATTATATCATTAAAAAACAAAAGGTATGTGTAATAACAAAATTAAAAAAAAAATCTATTAAAACAAAATCAAATAGGTACAACAACCTTTTTTAGTTACATAATAATAATTTTAAACTTAACAGCATTTAATATATCTCAGTCTTTGAGTTATAATAATTAAATAGTTAAACAATGTAATTCAAAATTTTAAAAAAAGTGTATTATTAATCAATATTATTAGTTTCTATGTCAAAATCTAAATTTTCATTGAAACCATTAACATCTTCTACAATGATACCATTTCCTGTAAAATGTGTATTCAATTCTTGAGCATTAGCAGGTATGAGATGCATTATTGACTTAATATCATCGAGTTTTGCTTGGTTGATATCTTTCCCATTAGGCCATAGTTTAATTAGTAGGGTTTCAGATGGAAATAATATGTTATTTGATATTCTACCACGACCACGTTTTTCAATATTTATTTCTAAAAAGTTTTCATCCGATAAGGTTGTACTCATTAACAATGAAAATGGTTGATTACGGCATAATTTAATTCGTCTTGCTTGTAGCCAATTGATTTTGTCACCAGAGACAGATACCTTTCGATTAGTAGTTTTTTTCTCCAACATTTCTGAGCTAACAAAGTCTTCATCATTCATTTGAATAATTATTAATGGATTTTTTTTCTTACATGTTCTCATGACATTTATATAGTCTTGAGGAGTATAAAGCCTTAGTTGGTGTTTTAATGCTAACTCAATATCACTAAAATTTCTGTCGTTTGGTAAAAAACTGTGACCAGGGTACTTAAGTGTTATACTATCAAGTGCAGTGCTATTGAAAAGCGTTTTCAATAGTAAAGCAATTTTAATATTCCTGTTCTGTCCACCACATGAATCAGACCATAAAACTAACTCTTTGATATTGAGATTTAAATTATTTTTTATATGTTTTAACAAACATGACCCTACTTCTTGTGCCCCTCTTCCTGCCTGGCTTTCCAACCAAACATAACAATATCCCTGATGTTCTTTTCCGCTATAAATTCCTGTGTTATACAACCAAAGTTGTCTCTTGTAAAAGATTATGTTTGTAGGTAACCTAGGGAGAGGCAATGTTTTCTCCATATCATAGGTAAGGCATTGGAAATGTTCACACTCTTTTGATTTTTCCAAATCTAGTTTTATGATGCCTGTGCATTTTCAGCCAAATTTTAATGTTCATGGTGTTTTGTTGTTACTTGTTGTTTTTTTATTACATTAGTTTCATTATTTATTTGAACATTTAAAGAATCACACGTGTTGCATGTATCTTTTTTAAGTGATTTAAATTTTAAATTAAAATTATCATAAAAAAACTTTTTATATGATGAGAAATTGACTGATTCTGTCATATTTTCTTCCTTGTATGCTGCGTACATTTTTTCCAAAGTCATTTCAAGTGGTAAATATTGAAAAGAAGATTGCTCTCTACAATAATGTGATTTATATTTAGGAATTTTGTCTATATGATCTTTAATAATTTTAAGTTTCTCATCTGGAATTTTGTTTAAACCACCATTTTTCACACCTCTTTGATCTAATAAAGGTGCTCTACCATGAATTTTTTTTAGAGCTGTATTAATTCTGCAGGTTGAAACGTTAAGTGTTTCACAAAACATTTTTCGACAAACTTGTATATTATTTAAATTATACTTCCTGGAGAATTGTTTTTTAAAATGAGTACTATTAGTACTTCTTTTGATAGGTATTTAATTGACTAGTGCAGCAATATAAGCATTTTGGGCCATGTATTCTAATATTTAAAACAATCCATTGATAATAAAATAATGATAATCAATTTTTACAGAAAACGACCAAGCCACTTGGATTGATATTATCTTATTATAATTATCAGTCATACCCATAGATATTATAATATCTATGGTCATACCTCCATTACAAAACCACGCGTCATGGATGTATTATGCATTAATTTTATTGATATAATCATTCAGTTAGTTTTTGAAACATTGATAGATAGCGCTACACTTCAATGGTGGTTTGGTTGTATTTTGCAAAATACGTAAATTGAAATTCTCTATCTGATTCTACTAAAACCTCGTTTTTCATTAGATTGTGGGATGGTTGCTTTCTGCATAATGCTATTCAATTATGAAAATTACCATTTTTAGATTCTAAACGGAGTGATGGAATCTATTGATTTTACAATGATGTGTGTTTTTTTTTAGATTCTAAACGGAGTGATGGAATCTATTGGTTTTACAATGATGTGTGTTTTTTTTTATTTTTTAGATTCTGAACGGAGTGATGGAATCTATTGGTTTGACAATGATGTGTGTTTCAGATTCTGAACGGAGTGATGGAGTCTATTGGTTTTACAATGATGTGTGCTTTAGATTCTGAATGGAGTGATGGAATCTATTGGTTTTACAATGATGTGTGTTTTTTTTTTTTATTTTTTTAATTTTTTTATTTTAGTGTCTGACGACACCTTTTTTGGCAGTAAAAATGCTTCAATTTGCTTATGTAGCAACTTTTCTGAAAGGAAAGTGAATCTAGTTGGTACTTTGGGGGTCAAAAGTAAAAAATTGTCAATATTTTTTAAATAGGACGGGAAAACCCCTAAAAAAATAAGGGAAAAGCGGGAGTTTTTATGCAAAACCAGTTTTCGACAAAATCAAATTTTTTATTTTGCTATACCTCAAAAACTAATCGATGTAAATACTTGAAATTTTCACCAAATGTTAAGATTAGCGTTCTCTATACACCGTTAAATTTTCAAAGTATTTTGACTTTTATTGAGCTATTTATAGACAATTGAAATTTTCAATTTTTTTAAGTATTTTTTTTTTAAATAACGATAAAATTTTTTTGGCTGCCCAGAAAATCTTGAAAATTTAATACAAGGTTTTTTATAAGTTGTTCCTTAACTGATAAAAAAAAATCTAAAATCGTAAGTCACAATTTTTTTTTATAAGTGCTCAAAGTTCCAATTTATACGAAATATGTAAAAATCACGATAATTTGCAAGTTATTTTGTAGATAAAAATTCATAAAATTTTTTCTGTTCATACTTAAGGTTCAAAATTTTAACACTAGGTTATCTATAAGCTACTCTTCAAAAATCTTTAAAAAAATTTCTACCGCAATTAGAGGAAAAAATTGTATGACTGTTTGAAATTTAAATATTTACGAAATTGCATAAAATAGCGATTTATTCTCAAACGATTTTAAATATTTGATATAATTCAAAAAGTATAAGTCGCAGATTTTTGAAATTTCTACCAGCTGTTAAGATTGGTATTTCCTTTATGTCATATTTTTTTCAAACTATAATATTGATTTTTAAGCCACTTATAGGCATTTAAAATATTCGATTTTTTTACATTTTAATTTAATAATCAGTGATAAAAAAAATTTGGCTCGTACAAAATACTTGAAAATTTAATAGAAGATTCCACAGAATTAGTTCTTATTGTCATTCAAAAATTATTAAAATCCATAAGCACATTTTTTTTTATAAGCATTTGAACAGCGAATATTGACATAAAATTACATGTAAAATATAATATAATGTATAATATTCTAGCTGACAAACTATGTCGCTGTATGCAACTGACAATCCATCCTAATTGAAAAATATATTTATTGTTTCAAAATAAAATATACTTTTTACAATATTTATAAATAACAATGTATTATATCCTAGACAAACATATTAACTCCGTTCAGAATCGTTATTCGTACACAATGATATCTATCATTGCATTCAAATTTAACAAATCCATTATAATGACTTATCCTATGAAAAGTCGCACTCCACCCCCAAGTGTACAGCAGAGCGAGGCCCATCCGGTTCTTTTTTTATTTATTTATAACACATTTATAATATAAATAAATATAAATAATATTCCAATTTATTAATCATTATTTTATAGTTTAATACCTATCAATTTATAGCCCGATGTAGAAGGTACGTGGTTCTAATTATCGATTGGAACTAAAATTTTTGCATTTTTTTTCCAAAAAAATGGAACTTAAATTTTTAAAATTTTAGAACTTCGCTCACTATATCTGCTGGCTCCACTTACAAAATCGAGTGCCATAACGTGGCACTTTTTGTGAAGATAGGGCTTCGCCCCAAAAGGAGTAGTCTAGTTATTGTACAAACCTTGATACTGTTGTGATTGGGATTATTATGCTTCGTATATGAACCTTAAACCTCACTGCGCTAGTTAATCACATATTTTGACCGCGAATATAAGGTATTATATTATAACAAAACAATAATCTATACCATAGAGGCAAGATAATTGAAAAAATACTAGAAAACGAAAACATTGTAATTCTAAATGACACATCCCCCACCCACATAAACATAGCCAATGGAACCTTATCATCTATCGACCTAACAATGTGCACATCCTCCTTAGCCCAAAGACTCAAGTGGAAAGTGCTTCCTGATATCTATAGCAGTGACCATTTACCTATACTCACAAACTTCATGCACAGGAAAGGGGATACTAATACGAATAAAAACCGTAGATGGAATCTAAAAACACCTAACTGGACATTATTCAGTGATATTATAGAGGAAGAAATTACCAAAATACAACAAACTGACCAATCTAATATAGAAAACGCAGTCAAAATATTAACTAACATAATCACCTCAGCAGCAGAAATATCAATCGGTAGCAGTATAAACCAGACCAAAAACCCCAAAGTTCCTTGGTGGAATGATGAGATCAAAAGAGCTATATTCAATAAAAAGAACGCCTTAAACACGTATAAAAAAAATAAAACCTTAAAAAATTTCATACAACTAAAAAAACTGCGTGCCCAAGCCAAATTTTTAATAAAAAAAAGCAAAAAAAACTCATGGAAAGAATTCACAACCAGCATAAACTCCAAAACTAACACATCCAAGATATGGAGCAAAATCCATTCATTGAAAGGTCTAAACCGAAATCAAGAAATTCATATAACCGACGAACAAGGAACAACATCAGCTCCAGAAGATGTCGCCGAAAAAATCGGCGCTTACTTCCAAGATAATTTTAGCAACAAAATCTACACACAAGAATTTATCAATGGAATAAAAACACCATCCGAAAACTCACCAATAATCTCAATGATAAACCCTAACAATAGTGACCAAATTGTCCTGAACTCCAGTATAACACTCAATGAAATGGAAACTGCACTTAATAAATGCCAGAGCAAAAGCCCTGGCCCAGACAGTATCCCTTATTGTTTTATTATAAACCTCGGCAAAACAGCAAAAAAATTTCTATTGAATATATATAACAATATATGGCACACAGGAGTAATACCTAATGAATGGAAAAAAGGAATAATAATTCCTATTCTTAAACCAGGGAAAAACAAACATTCCACTGAAGGATACAGACCTATCACACTCCTAAATACAATGACAAAAATTATGGAAAAGATTATAAACTTAAGATTAATATGGTTCTTAGAAAAAAACCAAATATTTTCCAAAGAGCAAAGTGGATTTCGCCACACTAGATCAACAATGGACAACTTAATTACAATAAAAACTGAAATAGAAAATGCATTCGAACATAAACAAATACTTGGAATGATCAGTTTGGATATAACAAAGGCTTACGATTCTGTATGGAGACATAGAATACTAACTCTATTAAGCAAAATCTTAACAAACGGCAATATGTTCATGTATATTACAAACTACCTAAAAGAAAGACAATTTCAGGTCAAAGTATCCCATACCTTATCAAAGACGTTCTACCAAGAAAATGGCATCCCACAAGGATCATCACTGGCAGTCACACTCTTTCTCTTGGCCATTAATGATATTGTCGAAACAATCAAAGTTCCTGTGAAAGCTAATTTATTCGCTGATGACTTTAACATATTTTGCAGAAGCAATAACCTAAAAACTGTCCAAGAATTACTCCAAATAAGTGCTAACAGCTTATCAGATTGGTCAAAAAAAACTGGCTTCTCATTCTCTAACCTCAAATCCAAAAGTATTATCTTTACAAAACAAAAAAAAATAAAAGATCTCAATATAATACTAGACAACTTAGTTATACCTCACCATAATAAAATTAAAATTCTAGGAATAACATTCGATTCCAAACTTATTTGGATACCCCATCTAAAAAATATTCGTGACTCGTTATCTCAAAAACTCAACATAATCAAAATAATTGCTCACACATCATGGGGTGGTGACAGCTCATCTCTTTTAATGATCTATAAAGCGTTAATTCGATCTAAAACAGACTATGGATCAATACTGTTAAAAAATGCCAAAACCAACCACTTAAACATGGTTCAAACTAAACTAAATACTGCTATAAGACTTTCAATAGGGGGATTCAAATCCAGCCCAATTGAGAGCATTAGAAACATTGCTAATGAAATCCCACCTAACCTTAGAAGAGAAAACCTACTGCTATTATATTGTGCCAGAACCAAAAGAAACATCAACAATCCAGCAATCAAAGTAATAAATGCACACATACAGCAAGCTGAAAAAGAAAATATAAAAATAAACAATATTTTAGAAAGAAAACCGTACTTCTTTCCCCCTTGGAACACAACATTCAATGTTAACCTTACTTTAACT
This sequence comes from Sipha maydis, assembly GCA_034509805.1. NCBI lineage: Eukaryota > Metazoa > Arthropoda > Insecta > Hemiptera > Aphididae > Sipha > Sipha maydis. The sequence continues at coordinate 75,316 of JASXSY010001093.1, forward strand.
CAATTCAAAAAAGAAAACACAATGCCCTCCATATATAAAAACATGCTCAACAACATATTGCAAGATCACCCAAACAGCGTACACATATACACTGATGCATCCAAAACTAATGACGGTGTCGGTCTCGCTATAATAATAAACAATCAAACAATAGCTTACAAACTTCCACCCCAAGCATCAATATTTACAGCAGAAGCGATGGCAATATACAAAGCTGTAAAATATTTCCACACTGAATATTTAAACCACCAAACAAAATGTATAATACTTAGCGACTCACTCAGCAACTTAATTGCCATCACAAATACTCGAAACCAAACAGATATCACAAAGCTAATACAAGAAGAAACTTTTCTTGCAGAAAACAAAAATATACACATCCAATTTGTATGGATTCCGGGCCACATAGGCATTCCAGGAAATGAAATGGCTGATCAAGAAGCCCATAATGCAATTACTTCCACATTAACTGCAACCATTAAGTCCATCACATTCGCAGATGCAAAAAACGAAATTAAACTACACACAAACAACAAATGGCATTCCCACTGGCGAAAACTCAACACCAAACTCAATAAAATAAAAAACAATATAAACCCATGGATAAATCTTGAACTCAGTAGAAAAGAAGAAACCATAATAAACCGTCTTCGAATTGGACACACACACCTAACACACAGCTATTTGATGACCAAAGACGATCCTCCACTATGCGACGCGTGCAATGTACTTTTAACGGTCAACCACATCATCACAGAATGTCAAAAATACAACAAGTATCGAAATCAATACCACATCTCAGAACAAATTTGTCAAGCACTAGGACCAAACCCACAGGACGTTAAAAACTTAATTCTATTCCTAAAAAAAACAGAATTGTACAATTTAATTTAATGTAATCATGTAAATGCTAAAATACTAACAATGTAAACTAAAACTTGTTTACTAATGGCCTAGTTGTCGATGTATATTTCAGATCAATAAAAAAAAAAAAAAAATAATCTATAATAATATTACGTATTTATTACTAAAATTTGGCTAACTTCTAACTACTATATCCTCGGAATCAAATCCGACTGTCAAATTCTGATTTCATCATTATCTTAAGCATACGAAAGCACACATGTAGAAAAAAATTCAAGATAAAGGGTGTCTGGTAAACTAACAATGTACTTTAATGTTTTATAATCAATGATAATCGTAAAGCTAAAACCATGATTAATTTTGATTAGGTTTGAATGTAACATTTTAATGTTATCTGTATTTTATGTGAATACAATAATATTACAGAAGAAGTTAACTTTGCAGTAATTTGTTTATTAAATATATATAATCCTTATAAGTAAGCAAGGGTACAAGTTTACATAAAATATAAACTATTGGAATAGTTTGAAATTCATACGTTTAATCGTTTTCACATTTTTATATAGTATTCCATAAAGATTATTTGTATATATAAATATCGAATTAATATTCATCAATCTCAAATACCTCACTTATCGCCTAAACCTTCAATAGTCCCCAATATAATAGTCTAGACTCTAGTCACTTTGTATTTCGACCATTACATATCTCAATACAAAACCTTCAACAATTAATGTATGAGTAAATCATTTCTAGTAAACTTTAAATATATATTTAAGATACAACAAAAAAGTAAAATAGGTATGTATTAAATAGATATAGTTATCATGATACTTTAATCTTTTTAAAATGTGTGACTTATAATTTGGGGGGGCTAAGCCCCCTCAAGCCCCCCCCCCCCCCCCCCCGATTTCCGCCGATTCCGCGGACCACCAATTAAGGACCACTGTTATATAATATATGTATTGGTATAGTTTTAGGGTCAAACCTTTGTATGTATAAATAATTTGAAATTATTTCTTAGTATGTGCATAATAACTGCAATTATCTTAATTTTGCTTTTTTGTAAAAAAATATCATATTCCATACATACGCAAACTCCATCCAACTACAAAGGTAGACACAATTAAAGATGAACTCGTAGTTCACTTGTTCGAAGTAAGACGTGTTACAAATGTGTTCCACAAAGTAACTAAAATTCCAATTCCGCTCTTTTTCGTTGACCTTGAGCCAACAGCCAAGTCAACCGAAAATTTTCAATTATCCTCTCTATTGCATACGAAAACAAAAGTTGAAAAACCGTACAAACCAAAAACGATCAGCCAATGTAACAATTGCCAAGAATATGGTAACACAAAAACCTACTGTGGCTATCCCTCGCACTGTGTCCGCTGTGGTGCAAATCATAAGTCCCAAGACTGTTCAAATCAACGTTCGGACCCGCCTAAGTGCGCACTCTGTGCAGGATGTCATTCTGCAAGTTACAAAGGTTGTTTCGTCCACAAGGATCTCCAGCAGGCTAAAAAATCATCAATAAAAAGTAACTTTGTATCTACTAACTCTAGACTTAATACCACGACTGTTAGAGACAGTCATCCATTGAATGACACTTACCCAAATCAGTCTGATCCCGTACCTCAACTTATGCAAATGTCACTTCTGGTAGACCAGCCAATAACATGGTTCCCTCTACAGCTCCTGACATAAATTCCACTATCACAAGTTTCATAGAGAATTTTAAATCGCTGATTAATCCCTTAATATCTCTACTCACCAAAGTAATCTAAAAAGTTAAATAACCAAGCTACAAATAAGTCACTTTTAATCCTACAATTTAATGCCAACGGAATAAAAAACCACGTTAATGAACTCCAAGCAGTGTTATATAATCTACGTATTGGTATAGCACTAATAACTGAAACTCATTTCACGAAATATTCCAATGTGTTTATACCTGGGTATAAATTTAAAAAAAAAAATCATCCTGACAACACAGCTCACGGTGGTGTTGCTATTCTAATAAAAAATTCAATCCAATATCAACCTAACCCAAATTTCGGCTATCTCCCAATATGCGGTCTACCAAAATGGACGTGGTCTACCGTAATAATATTAAAGTAATAAAGTACAATATAAGTATAATTTAAAGTATAAAAAAAAATTTAATTTATTTAGGATCCACAAAATTATCCACAAAGCATAATTTCATATCTCTAAGGAAAGCATCAAAAATATTATCTGTTTTATTTAATCCTCGCCACCAATACTCGGCTAAGTACCTATCTAAGAGATCTTCATTAGTACCATATTAACAATAATCGATAAAAACCACATAATTAATGTGGCAGTAATAATTTTAAAAATAAAACATTATTGTTTAAAATCTCTATTGGTAAAATAATATGGAAAATTAAAAATATATAAATTTACTCCTCACGCAAAGAAATATTGTATGAAGTGCCTAGCATGACCTAGCATGACCGTGACGGATGTAAAAGTCCGCTATATAACATAGATATATATATATCCTCTTTGGATATATCTTTTTTTTGACGAGCATTAGACAGAAAAAAGGTCACTGAACGACTTAATACTTTATGCTCTTCCTTAAATCCACCACTGGTGTTATTTCCCACCTAAGGGCTTAGACTTTTCATGGTCGATTTTTAAAGGGTTTGATATAGATAATTTACAATACTCTCGAACATATTGACTATCTAATTTGGATCCCAGGATTTTACTTTCCGGAATTATACGTTCCGGGCGAATACGGTTTTCAAATTTTTTATTCCGGCGATATACGGTCCAGGAAAGTACGGTTTTTGATTTTTCTAATTCCGGTCATATACGGTCCAGATGAATACGTTCCGGGATTATACGTTCCGGGCGAATACGATTTTCAAATTTTTGATTCCGGCGATATACGGTCCGGATAAATACGTTCCGGAATTAATACGTTCCGCCAAATTAATTTCCGGAATTGTACAATTGTACGGAATTGTCTTCATGTTCCACGTTTTTTTTATCAACTTTTAACAACAATTTTAACAACAATCGATTTTGAAGAATCCATACATGCTGGTGCAAAAATAATTTGGACATTAATACAAACAATTGAAGCAGATTTCATCTAACTCAGAGTTGGTGGAGAAAAGTTCAAGATAAATAAGATAAAGATAAGATAATGGATTAACAGACGAGTATAAGAATAAGACCGGTGAGTGTAGAATTTGGTTACGAAAAATATTTGAACTTTCTTTTTTAATCTCGGAAGAAGTTTCTGATTGTTTTATAGTAGATTTTATGGCATGTTCCCCTAATGATCCAAAAATCTTAACATATTGTGATTATTTGATTGAAGGTTATATTGACGAGTCTTCCAGATTTCCACCTAATGTTTAGGTTTCTTTTTCTATTAGTTCTGAGCGAACCACAAACAGTTGTGAATCTTTTCATGCAAAATTTAATTTATTATTTACAAAATCACACCCAAACATTTATTTATTTTGTTATTTATACATGTTTTAAATACAAGGATCCAAACAGACACATACATTATTCTTAGGTCAACTCACCAAATAAAAATTAGCAAAAACACAAAATATATTCAAAAAAATAAATCGAAGATTTATTAAAAGATTATGGAAGTTAAAAAAAATTGATCGTTCATATTTCAGAAGTTTGGTATCATTACATTCCCAGATAGCAAATTTCCGTTTTCAATATGTTTTAGAAATGTTGAAAAAATAATTTTATCGTTCTGTAAACATTTTCAGATGGTTCTAACTAACTTTTTTAATGTTAATATAACATTCTCTTGGAGTTTTTTGGCCGCTGAAATGTTGTTCTATCAATATTTGAACATTATTATTATTGTAATGTTTCAACCAACTTTTTTATTGTTTTCATAAAATTCCCAGATGATTCTAACTATCTTTTTTAATGTTTATAGAACATTCTCATAGAGTTTTTTATCTACAGAATTGTTGTTGTAATAATATTTAAACATTATTATTATTGTAACTTTAAATATAACATTACAATCTTGATTTTAATCCCCCCCCTGCTGACTTTACTCATCAACCCTTCTAGATACTTAGCCCTGTCTACCCAAGTTCCGCACGCCAGCTTGATTATTTTTTACACTTTATATTTCAATAATATTAACTGTCTTTTTTAATTACTTGTTTTTGGTTTGATTGCCATAGTAATTATTTGTCAAAACTATTATTTTAAACTTTTTTTGATTAACGGATAGAGCAAAATTTACAATAATATATGAATGGATAATATAATAATAAATGTAAAACCACTTAATAAATTTGTAAGCCTACTTAACAGGCCAACCAAATATACACTATCATAAACCATTATTACATTTGATATTTTCTAAGTTTATAAACCTTTTAAAAAAAAGTAATACAGTGTGTAAAAACAAAACATCATTTATTTTATATTTTATAAGTACACTTGAGTTTCCTGCTTAATGTACAAATTATACAAACAGTGTGTACATTGTAAATTCAAAAATTAATTTTTTTCTTTTGAATGATTTTTATTAGCTGCTATAAGTCTGTATGGAGCATGTGAAAGCCAAATTCCCAATGGTTCGTCTATTTCTTTGTCGGTGTGCATTTTATACCTAATATGTTGTCGTAATGCATCTGAAACAAAGATGTTATTCATATAATAGTATATATATATATATATGTGTGTCAGTAAAATATTATTGACAAAATGTGTTGATAAAAAATAAGTAATCAAGTTTTAAAAATCTTATTAATTTAAGATGTATTATACTTGTTTCTATTATTTAAAATAATTGTTTCATTTTACCTATAATCAAACGGTAGCAAGGCAAGTTTGAAAATGATTGTTTTTGTTTAAAACCGTACAAGGAATAGTTTACCAAAAATGCATCGTCAAACATACGTGCCATAATTCTTCTAACACTATTTCTGATATCTTTCCTTCTAACAAATAATGATATTTTACTAACCTATGGGTTGATTAAAAAAAATTGTCAATTTGTAATATTAACAAAACCATATTTTAAAATATTAAATAATTACCAAAGACTTCCTTAAATTTTTATCATGGATTTTGCTGTCCAAAGCTAACAAGTCTTCATAACTTTTTATAGGAAATAGTGATTCTATATCTACATCATCAGTTATAAAAGTTGTTTCTGATGAGTGGTTCATCATTTTTTCAACATTTTCATTTATGGAATGACATAAAATCTTTAAGGCTTGAATTTCATATTCAAGAAAGAGAATGATGTAAGCGATATATTATAAAAATCTGTAAAAGACATAATGAATTATTAGTGTATTTTATATATTAAACAAATATATGTGAATCTATGTGATTTTTAGTTTTTTTATTAATGGCAACATATAATTTTAACTTCAAATTTAAACTCAGATTTTTCTGAAAATTTGTATTTATTTGTGTGTATTTTGAACCAATAGTTTTAAATGGGTTACAATATTAATGAGAGGTGTGATAAGACAAAGAAATCATTTTTTAGTCCTATATCATGTTATGTTTTTAAATTTATATTAAAACCATGTACTTTATTATTAATAGTCAGTTAATAAAAACATTTAAACATTACCTGATATCATCTTTTGGTTTTCAACAGGATATTGTAGTTGTCGTTTAACAGAATTACTATTCACTGTCGAATCCTTTAATTCAGTTAAATGTAACTTGTTAGTAGACCTAGATATATCAAAACTATTTGTGTGACCGTTTTCATTTTCTTGCAAGCTAACTCTCCATGGTCCACTGGGCGATGACATAACAACAACAGGACTTTGTAAAGATTTTAATGGTGTAATTTTGAATGGAGATGTGAGATCTAAAAAGCATTAACACATTATTATACAATTATACAAATATAAACTATTTAATACTAGTTTATAATATTAAATATTATATAAATTATATTGTATATATAAGTTATAATTATATAAATATTATTAAATATTTAATAATATTAAAAATAGGTAATTAATATTTGATGCATCTTAAAACACAATTTTTGCATGTAGATAATAAATATAATTGGTATTACCAAACTATTGTTCTGAATTTTTTTTTAGTTTCGGTGTCCATGTCAGATCTTGATCAGAATCATTAATAACGCCAGAGTTAGAGCTATCACTATCAGAATCATTAGTTATTTGATTAGTATTTGATTGAGAATAAATATCTTGACTAATAGTATCTGAAACAAAAACAATTTTAGTTAAATACTAAAAATAATATTAAAAATTATAGCACCTACCTTTTACAGGGTTATACTGAGGTGGACCACTTGAAAAACTTATATGCTGATTTTCTGGGTTAAGTTTTACTTTTTTCACTAATTTCCTTTTAGGAGATGGACTGCGAAACTGTAAACCATACTTTGATGAAACATTAAAATTATCATCTTCAGTACATGATATATCTGACTTTATCATTGCTTTGTGTAATTTTGACTTAGCTTTTTCTAAAGTAGCTATAAAATAAATATAATGGAATAACTTAGAAACATAAATATATTTTTTTATAGCATAAATAAGTTCAAATATAATTACTAACTATATGTTTTCCAGACATTTTTCGTGCGTTATAAAAATAAAAATCTCTTTTGTTTGGCTGTACTCTGGTTTCAATAATATTTTGTGAGTTTTTATGATTTTTTGGCCAGGCACAAATATTTTTTTTTGACCATGTGTCAGGTATAGAGATGTGAGTTTGTATTATACAGCGGTATTAAACTGTATTATACAAAGTATTATACACATAGTATAAAATTATTTTATACAGACGGTATAAAAAAAAAAGGACTAAGGCGTTAATTTTAATTATTACCACGATTAAAAATATTTAGATATAAAATTATTATTTATTATTAACATTTATTCATTATTATCATATCATGTGTTCCCAATGAGTAGGGAAAGTACTCATTCTAAAAATATCCATTAAAATTACTAAATTAAATCTTGTATTATATATTTTCTGACCTTCTAGTCATTTTTTAAATTATTCCTTTTTTAAATGATTCGTATTTCATAATTAATAATAGGTTTGTAACCTCTGTTAAATTTCCAATAATTTGAGGCCCTGGAATGTTCTATACGGTATAATACAGGTATAATACCGGTATTATACGGTATTATACAACAACAAAATAAAATACGGTATTTTAACATCTCTAGTCAGGTACAACTGAGACTGTATTGTCCTCGGTGAAGTGGACAATATTCCAACCAGACATTATTATTTAATATATAAGTAATCTAGAATAAAATTGTTACTCTACTGATATTTACAAAATTATTTTTGCTGGACTTCCAACGAAGAAGGCAGTAACTCATTCTTATTATATTATATCCTATATAACGTCTAATTCGTAAAAGCGAGGCATTCAAAATATTATGTATACCGACAATGGTCATCATCGATTCCACGGCGTGGTGCGTGTATATTACGTCGTTTATTATAATTTATATAAAATTATGTCACGTATGTATTATTTCAACCGATAATCTTCTTTGTACATCAAGATTAGATTATTGGTAGAATACAACAGGCTATGTACAAAGTTTAATATTATCAATGCGTTTTTATTGTAATATTGTTAGTTGCTCTGTATTCGTACTCCGTAGTCGACGTCTGTGCTTTTGCCTCTTTTTTATAGTTCGTTGGTTAATAATAAAATTAAATAAAATGGCTCCGAAAAGAAAATATGACGACTCCTATATCAAATTTGGATTTATTGCAATCGAAACTAACCATGAAACTCGACCACAGTGTGTTATGTGTTCCACTGTTCTTAGTAATGATGCGTTGAAACCCGCTAAATTAGAACGGCATTTAAAAACTGTCCATCCTAAATTGAGTGATCGACCACCAGCATTTTTCATGGGTAAGTCAGAATATTTGAAAAAAATGAAACTTGGAACAAGTGGTTCAAGATTCGAGTTAAATGAAAAAGTGCTATCTGCGTCATTTAAAATTGCACAAATAATCGCTTAATCAAAAAAACCACACACTATCGGTGAATAGTTATTGAAACATTGTTTACTAAATGCCGTTGAAGAAGTTTTAGGTGAGGAAGTTAAAAATAAAATACAAGAAATTCCATTATCGAATAACACCGTGAAAGCTCGCATTGACAAAATATCTTTCGATATTGAAGAACAATTATTGGTAAAAATAAAAAACTCACCTTTTTACGCATTGCAGTGTGATGAAAGTACTGACGTTTCGCAATGTTGTCAGTTACTGGTTTTTGTTAGATTTTTGGACGATGACCACATAATAAAAGAAGAGCTTTTGTTACTGCAGGAATTAGGTACTACGTCAAAAGGAAGTGATGTAATGAAGATAATAAATGATTATTTTGAAAAGCACGACATTATGTGGGAAAAGCTTGCAGGTTTTTGTACGGATGGAGCTCCAGCTATGCTAGGATCACGTTCGGGCCTAGCAACGTTGGTTAAAGAAAAAACTGTTCAGTATTGACAACGCATTGTGTAATTCATCGACAAGCATTAGCTTCAAAAACATTACCTGAAGAACTCATATATACTTTAAAACAGTCCGTAAAAATGGTGAACGCTATCAAAAGTAGTGCACTAAATAGTCGCATTTTTAAAAAAATATGCTCGGACTTGGATTCTGAATATGAAACATTACTTTTTCATACCGAAGTCCGATGGCTTTCGAAAGGAAACATGTAGGCACGATTATTTTCACTTAAGGAGGAGGTGACAGTGTTTTTAACTGAGAAAAAAATGATCGATTTATCGAAATGTATTTGTGATCATAAGTTTGAAATGCACTTGGCTTATCTTGTCGATATCTTTGAACATTTAAACAAGCTTAATTTACAATTATAAGGCTCCGGAAATCATAAATTGGAAGGCGCTGCGAATATATTTATATTTGAAGATAAACTTCGTGCATTTATTTGTAAAATTAATTTATGGATAAGTAAAGTTGAGATGAATAACTACTCAACGTTTCAAACACTAAAAAGCATCGTCGACAACGAAAAATATGCTGACTTCGTACCTGAGGTCCAGCAAAATGTTTTACACCATCTGCATAAACTTAAAGATGAATTTAACCGGTATCTCCCAGAATATAATGGTTGTGAAACGAAAGGTGTTCGAAGTATGATTCGAAACCCTTTTATTGTCAAAGTTGACGAGGTGGATGATGATATCCAGGAAGATTTGATAGAGTTACAAAATGATCGAAACTGTAAGGATACGTTTGAATCTTCCATGAATATCGAAGAGTTTTGGTGTAAAAAAGCAATTACGTATCCTAAACTTCGAGAAATCGCACTAAGATATTTAGTCATGTTTTCAACATCTTATATGTGCGAACAAGGATTTTCCGCACTGCTCTACATTAAAAATAAACAAAGAAATCGACTGGACGCCACTAAAGACATGCGTGTAGCTTTGAGCAATATTACCCCAAGAATATCTTTGTTAGTAAAGGAAATGCAAGCACAAAAATCACATTAACTTGTTTTTATAATTAAAATTTACCTTTTATAAAAATAATAGTATGATACCCATTTTTTCATTATATTAATTTAATTTGAGTTGAATTGTTAATAAATTTAATTTTTTTACCTAATTAAATTATTTTGTATAAAGTAGTAGAATTGTATATAATAGTAATAAAAAGTAAAGTAACACAATAGAAATTTAAATTTTTCGATAAATTTTGTGTATTCTTGTAAAAAAAAAAAAAAGGTCTTCCTAGTTTTCGTAAAACTGAGGTGGTCCGCGACCTATAAAATATTGTCGAAGTGGTCCGTGGTAGTAAAAAGGTTGGGACCCACTGGTATACAATGATACCTATCATTGAATTCAAATTTAACAAATCCATTATAATGACCTATCCTATGAAGAGTCGCACTTCACCCCTAAGTGTACAGCAGAGCGAGGCCCATCCGGTTCTTTTTTATTAATGAAACTAATTGTAAATTAATTTTTATAATACTCTAAATTAACTATCTCTCAGAATTTGTTTCATTATTTAATTCTGTAGATATATTTCTCATTGGAATCTAATTGATTACGAAGAACTGTAGCAATAATGCAATATACGCCAGTACTGAACCAATTCCCTGTACAAGAATTAATAATGTTATTATGACCTCATTAAAATATATTAAACACACTTACCGCATAAAGTAACGTCATTTTAATATTTAAAACGCCAAATATATAGAACTTGGACTTAATTGTATCAAGTTGATGTTGAAACAAAATTATCTGAAATTACATTTTTAAAAATATTTAGTCTAAATAACAATATTTGAAAATTATAAAATATTTTTAAGAGTGAGCATATATTTACGCAGAAAAATGCGTAGTATAATTTTTTAATTTATTTTAGTATAATTTAATCATAATTTTAATTTGAGATGAAAAGTTTGTTAATTCATTTGAGTTTAGATTCAGAGTAAAATAATAGAAATATTCATATTGTGATTATTCATGTCTTTATTAAAATTGGTTTTTTTTAAATTATTTAACCAAAAAACCAAGAAGAATTTATGTACATTTATGTATTATTTAAGTAAAATTATAATTTGTACATAAATATTGTTAAAAGTTATAATATAAAGTTAAAAAGAGTTGAATATATTTTTATTTTTATTAAATATAGTTGACAGTAAAATTACTAATAAATTTCGAATATATTAGTTTTTCTGCTTACACTTTCTCAAAACCCACGTTATGCTACTGTCCAATAGTATTAATATGTATTATTACCTCGGGCATATGTCTACGGCTTGAAACAGGATTCAAAACCAACGAAAGCCGGCTCAGAGACAAACTTATTGGTATAATCTGTAAAAATAAAAATGTTAAATATGAAAAAAAAAATAATAATAATAAGATATATCCCATAAGACTAATTTCAGGATAAAATGATCCGATACGGCGCTTCAAAATATATTATGTAGGTTTCTAGATATGAGTAAAAAACGTATACCATAGTATCATAAATCGTGCACAGTAAATTTTTATAATGAAACAAGTAGACGCACATGTCTAAATCGTAGGACAACTACTAAAGCTGATAAGAAAAAATTGAAGGTTTTGAAAGAAAAATACTTCGTATATTATTTGAACTCAAAAGGAATAGAGACTTAAGAATATAATTTGGAGGAGCCAATGTTATTGGGGTATCAAGAGTAGTAGAATCAGATAGGTCTGTCATGTTTAGAGATCTGAAAGAGTTTTGGAGAATAAAACAAAACGAAGGCCTAACCCAAAACTCCTCAAAAGACGACACAGAAGACGATGGGAGATAGGATCGAAGAAACCTCAGGATATTAGGTGTGGAGGACGCGGAATAAGTGTCAAGGGACAGGAAGAAATGGAGGGATGTTGTTTTTGTGACGAAAAACCTTAATGGTCCTTATGATACCTTAGAAGAAGAAGAAAAAGAAGAGATCGTGCACAAATATCTCATGTAACGAAACACAGCAGATACATGCATGTCTATTGTCGTCGAAACACTTCTAGAATTTGTTTTCAGAAGTGCCAAAATCGCCATTTAATCTACTCGTAGTGCAGAAAGCTAGACAGATAGGGTCGAGAGTCGATTTAAGTGCAGTCGCGTCTGAAGATGCAAAGTTTCGGCACCATAGCCTATAGTGCGTACTTTTTTGGTCACGTAATACTCGCACATGTGCAGTTGCCACAGTCGGAAGATTTTGGACACGCAACAACCGGACCACAAGGCAATATTGACATAGTTGATGTGCATCTTCTTTTCCCATAAAACGGTGATCACGTCGAACGCGATGGCGTACAGATAGAAGACGATGCAAAACATAATGTCGATTAAGTAGAACGTTAACGGAAGCTGGAACAAGCGGTTAATCCGCGTGAACAGCTCCATGCAATCGCGGTGGACGGCTCGCTGGTCACGGATGTCGGAGACGCTGAACGCGGGTATGCCGAGCCGCATTGGTCTTCCGGTCGCTGGCGTCACCCAGAACCTCCAACGTGGGTGCTCGGCCTTGTGCACCAGCTTCTTGATGTCCTTGCGTAGGACCCGCAATCGCAGGTACAGAGATATGCACATCAAATAGAAGAACTGCTCGATCACGATGCCCGAGATATTAGACAGCATCGCCAAAATACCAAACAGTTTCTCGATGTTGAAGGAAAACCTACCCACACATCCAAGTGTTCGTGTATTAGTTTTGATGGTCTTACACCAGTTTCTTATGAGCCACATGATGCGGAACTTATTATTCCATGTGAGCAGTGTTGGGAAATATCTAGATAAATGTATCTAGATAAGTTATCTAGATAAAAATTATTTATATTTTATCTTATCTAGATAAATTTATACTCAGTTATCTTTATCTACATCTAGATAAAAATCTTGTTATCTATGAGTACCAATCTAGATAATTTATTTAAATGGAATAAAAATAAAATTTGAAAATTTAAAATGTTTTTATATTTTCATTTTTACATTTTTCTGTACATCATATACCTATCACACAATACTATAACTGACAAGATGACAATCTTCTTTTGAAGTTTATTTAAAAAAAAAAAAAACTCTTTATATTATGTTTATTTTAAAAATGTTTGAAATTTGTTAAAGAAAAAAAGACAGAAATGTATTGTTATATTATTTTCAAATCTAAGATTTTTTTACTATTAAGTTAGAAAATGATTTGTCATATTCTTATGAAGTTTATTTAATAAAAAAAATATTTTATATTTTATGTTTATTAATGTTTGAAATGAGTTTAAAAAATGATATTTATTTTAAAATGTTTTTAATTATGAATTTTTTACCTAATATCTGTAGGCTGTAGTATCCTGAATATTTTCAAAATCCAACATGAAATTATTTTATATTTATCTAGATAAAAATGTACTTATTTTTATCTTTATCTAGATGAAATTTAGAATAACTATCTTTATCTGTATCTAGATAAGAATAAGTAAAGTCATCTTTATCTTTATCTAGATAAATTATTAGTTATCTATTCCCAACACTGTATGCGAGGTGTTTTTTCTTTAAAAGTGTAAGTGTTTTTCATTAATTGTACGCGTTGAGATACACAATTATTTGAATTGAAATAATAGAAATGTTAAAGATAACAATGAAATTTGCATCAAAGAATAACATTTTTCTTATAATAAATCATTAGATTTATTTTTTAAAACTTTTTTTTACTTTTATGCAAAGCGTTTTCTATACCACTGCATCTAATGAAAGTTCCATTTCATCTGTTTAAATGTATTTATATTTTTTCTGTGGCCTACGAAGAGCAAATGATAGATTAGATGATTTAATGTGACTAGAAAAAGTAAAAACCAATATAAAGTTCAACAATTAACGGATGTTATACACATAAACTTCTAAAGCTCAATGATCTTTGGAATCATATTCGTTGAATTATACATACACAGAACCTATATTTCTAAAATCGATTTTGCAACAATTTTTCTCCCGCTTTCAAATATATCAAGCGAAGACATTTGCATGCCCGACCAAAAATGTTGTAGTAAGTTATTTCTATGAATTTCAGAATTTCAGAATTTGTACGACATTATTATTTATGTTATAACCAAAATACTGATGGCGGCTGATGACATATGACTCCGGCCCCTCTAAAACAGTGACTTATTAAATATTTTTTTATAGAATACTGTGATACTCTATTTGTATGAATTTGTAGGACCACCCCCAGATTTTGTTTAGTACCCCCTCCTTCGCAATATGCATAAAACTGATTTTGCTGTGAAAAATGCAGGCCCAGGAGGAAAATGCTTAAAGGACCTTATTAGTGGTGGTTCTAGGAGCCACGGTCACCTTCCCTCCCTCAACTAACACCCAAGACAAAATACATTTAAAATATTTATACTTTTTTATTTTAAGTAACAAATATATATAAATAAAATGTTTGAATTAAATAATCAATTATGGTCCCTCTCTTTTCCGGCCCGGGAAGAATCCTACATTTCCTCCCCTCCTATTGACAGGTCTGAATATACTCCTTGTCTTCTCACATAAGAACTGTTGTTTCGTATAAAGTTTAGTAGATTCATAGGTTATAAATATTTATATAAAATAAAAATAATTAATAGTATAACTTAATATTATCAACACTTATCATGGTGGTATTATGAATATTTTGTTGTAAACTATATTTTATAGTAGTTATGGGTGGTAACTATCCATAGGCTTAAAAGTGATTAATATATGGATATACATAATATGTTGGTACTTACCTTAAAAGTATAATTTTATCATTAGAATATACTATTTCAATAAATCACGTGATAATTAAAAATAAAAAATAAAACACAAAAAAACATATTATGATTTATTATATTATATTATATTATGATGGCTTATAAAAATGAATTGAAATTCATATGTGATAATCAATTATATTTGTCACAAAAATAGATGGGTAACACAGCAAACAATGTGTATACAAATAGGATTGAAAAGAATTGTGGAAAAAAAGAAGAAATTTTCTTTGGGTGAATAGTGGGCTTGGGACAAATCGAAATCAGTCATAAGCATTGGGGGTGGCGAAAAAATTCTGGGAATGGTCATAAAAATGCATACAAATAGGGTAGAAGGGGATTGTGGAAAAAAGTAGAAATTGATCATACAAACTTATACAAATACAGTATCATAGAATTCCATAAAAAAATGTTTGATTAATCACGGTTTTATAGGATGAAGGACTGGGGACATTGTCTCCAGCAACCGATCAGTATTTTAGTTATAACATGAATAATAATCTCCTACAAATTTTGAAACCTGCCAAACAAATATATACAAATAACGTACTAAAGGTTGGTAAAATAAAAATTTCCAAAAATCACATGTGGAGCAAGTGATATAGATGTATGAGTTTACCCGAAAAAAGGAATCCGTCGATTATCGATGTAAGATATGCGAATGCGGTAAGTTGAAATACAATGAAATGTATAATATTACAATGATAAGGAGACGGTTATCCCTTTTCATTGTTTTTCGTGTAGGGACGAATCACCCCTAATGATGATAAAAAAGGACAGTGTTTGCATTGTCGCACGTAATGTGTAATCGAGTTGAGAGAGGTAGGAAACGTGTATACGTTGGATCGTGGCAGGGATTGTCGTTCGAGCGGCGTCCTACTACCTTACGAACTTATCTTTACTATCGTGACAGGTCGTGCATGTGACTAACTGTAACGTATAACTACGGACAGGCCGTTCACACTGACTTGTAGTTGATCACGAAGATGTACATGGCGAACTCGAAGACGACGTACAGGACAACGGTGAACGCGGTGAAGAACTGCCAGGCGCCGGTGGCATCTTCCAGCTGGCAGAGGTCGAAAAAGCACTCGTTTATGATTTGATTGACTGACGGCCAATGCAGGTGGATCTGGCACAAGATGGTAGCTATAATTTTCAATGCCATTATACATCCGTTCAACTCGTCGATGTCCAGTACGCGGGTAGTGAATCTGATCTTCTGGTTCAATAACTGACTCGGGATGTACATCACACTTAATAAGGTGGCGATCAGACAGTAGATCAGAATGTAAAACACCTTGAGCACTATGCCCGGCCAGTGGACCCGGAACCTCTTGCGTCCCGAGTCTGGCGCACTAGTAGCCACCGTCGGAAAAACACCGAACAAGTACGCGCACACTTGTAGCGGTCGGTAGAGTTTCATGGCGGCACGTCCGCGTATCGGTATATTAATGAATGTTTATTGTGATAATACGTGTAATTTGATATACCTAAGACTCATGCCCCCCCCCCCCCAGATCTTGTTCATTGGGGCCCATTATACGTTTTATTGTGTTATATTTATATGTAATATATTGTATTAAAAACAAATTAAATAAATAAATAACAATAATAATAATAATCATAATATCGGATTGCAGTGCGAGTCACCACTAGCCCATTGTTACTGGACGAAATGAAAGAGAAAAATAGAAACTAGAAAGCGTGGAAAAGTCGACCTCTCTCCCCCACCGTTACCGGGTCGAGTTTTCATAGGCGAGCTAGTCCGTTATTTCACCGTCGCCATGGTCGTCCGACAATACAATAATGACTGTCAGGTCAGTTACGCGACCCGAAAACGTCAAGTTGTATGCTCTGTGATGTTATTGTACTCCCGTCAAAGTTCGGGTTTGTTAAATCTAATTTCCATCATCGTTTTTTACCACCTACTAAAAAATGGAACTTGATAAAAACACTATACCATAAGTGGTACATAAACGGCTCGTAATTCGAACCGAAAGTTAGTGTACCGCCGCGGCGCACCGTCATAATTATATTTACATACAGGCAGTGCTTTGTGTCTCGGTCTACGTTACTAACATAATTTTAACAGTATACAATCGCGAAAAAAAGGTTAAAAGATTAACACAGTTTTACCACTCCATTCCGATATCGGGTAATTTTTGCACGTGCACTTAATACATATATGTACTATTGTATGAACGCCATCGTGTGATATTCTGCAAAAAGTATGGGTTGTTTCAATATTAAAACCGATAATTTACGACCACCGAAAGTTATCCATTTTATCGTGTTACTGCCGTCGAGTTATAGGACCAGGATTTCAAAGTACAATGCATCTTTTTGTTAAATGATTTTTTACAAATCTTTGAACACAAACCACGACACAGATCATGGCTACACTCTCGTTATAAGTGTAACGGAACTATTCGGTATTCGTTAGCGAATACGAATGTCCGCCGATAGAGTTATCTAGTGGAATCTCTACGATATAGCTGGCTAGACTATCTCTGCACTAGATACTCTAAAGTTCCCTGATTAATATTATATTATTATCCCTGAAAAATGGCAAGACCGCTGGGACCATTGTCTTTTGTCCGGAGAAGAGTATTTTGAAGGTGATATCTTTAAATAATGTGTAAATTAACTATTGAATTTATTAAAAATAAAATTCCGGTACTTTTTGAACAGACCTCGTATTGCTCAAAGCTACACGCATGTCTTTAGTGGCGTCCAGTCGATTTCTTTGTTTATTTTTAATGTAGAGCAGTGCGGAAAATCCTTGTTCGCACATATAAGATGTTGAAAACATGACTAAATATCTTAGTGCGATTTCTCGAAGTTTAGGATACGTAATTGCTTTTTTACACCAAAACTCTTCGATATTCATGGAAGATTCAAACGTATCCTTACAGTTTCGATCATTTTGTAACTCTATCAAATCTTCCTGGATATCATCATCCACCTCGTCAACTTTGACAATAAAAGGGTTTCGAATCATACTTCGAACACCTTTCGTTTCACAACCATTATATTCTGGGAGATACCGGTTAAATTCATCTTTAAGTTTATGCAGATGGTGTAAAACATTTTGCTGGACCTCAGGCACGAAGTCAGCATATTTTTCGTTGTCGACGATGCTTTTTAGTGTTTGAAACGTTGAGTAGTTATTCATCTCAACTTTACTTATCCATAAATTAATTTTACAAATAAATGCACGAAGTTTATCTTCAAATATAAATATATTCGCAGCGCCTTCCAATTTATGATTTCCGGAGCCTTATAATTGTAAATTAAGCTTGTTTAAATGTTCAAAGATATCGACAAGATAAGCCAAGTGCATTTCAAACTTATGATCACAAATACATTTCGATAAATCGATCATTTTTTTCTCAGTTAAAAACACTGTCACCTCCTCCTTAAGTGAAAATAATCGTGCCTACATGTTTCCTTTCGAAAGCCATCGGACTTCGGTATGAAAAAGTAATGTTTCATATTCAGAATCCAAGTCCGAGCATATTTTTTTAAAAATGCGACTATTTAGTGCACTACTTTTGATAGCGTTCACCATTTTTACGGACTGTTTTAAAGTATATATGAATTCTTCAGGTAATGTTTTTGAAGCTAATGCTTGTCGATGAATTACACAATGCGTTGTCAATACTGAACAGTTTTTTCTTTAACCAACGTTGCTAGGCCCGAACGTGATCCTAGCATAGCTAGAGCTCCATCCGTACAAAAACCTGCAAGCTTTTCCCACATAATGTCGTGCTTTTCAAAATAATCATTTATTATCTTCATTACATCACTTCCTTTCGACGTAGAACCTAATTCCTGCAGTAACAAAAGCTCTTCTTTTATTATGTGGTCATCGTCCAAAAATCTAACAAAAACCAGTAACTGACAACATTGCGAAACGTCAGTACTTTCATCACACTGCAATGCGTAAAAAGGTGAGTTTTTTATTTTTACCAATAATTGTTCTTCAATATCGAAAGATATTTTGTCAATGCGAGCTTTCACGGTGTTATTCGATAATGGAATTTCTTGTATTTTATTTTTAACTTCCTCACCTAAAACTTCTTCAACGGCATTTAGTAAACAATGTTTCAATAACTATTCACCGATAGTGTGTGGTTTTTTTGATTAAGCGATTATTTGTGCAATTTTAAATGACGCAGATAGCACTTTTTCATTTAACTCGAATCTTGAACCACTTGTTCCAAGTTTCATTTTTTTCAAATATTCTGACTTACCCATGAAAAATGCTGGTGGTCGATCACTCAATTTAGGATGGACAGTTTTTAAATGCCGTTCTAATTTAGCGGGTTTCAACGCATCATTACTAAGAACAGTGGAACACATAACACACTGTGGTCGAGTTTCATGGTTAGTTTCGATTGCAATAAATCCAAATTTGATATAGGAGTCGTCATATTTTCTTTTCGGAGCCATTTTATTTAATTTTATTATTAACCAACGAACTATAAAAAAGAGGCAAAAGCACAGACGTCGACTACGGAGTACGAATACAGAGCAACTAACAATATTACAATAAAAACGCATTGATAATATTAAACTTTGTACATAGCCTGTTGTATTCTACCAATAATCTAATCTTGATGTACAAAGAAGATTAGATTATCGGTTGAAATGTTGTATACGAAAAACGATTCTGAACGGAGATGATATGTTTGTCTAGAATATAATACAATGTTATTTATAAATATTGTAATAAGTATATTTTATTTTTAAACGAAAAATTTAGAAAAACCGAAAATTGTCTATAAATAAGTCAAAATATGTCAAAATACTTTGAAATCTTAACCATGTATAGAAAAAGTCAATATAAAGATTTGATGAAAATTTCAAGTTGTTGCGGTTTTTCGTTTTTGAGTTAGAGCATTTTAAAAAAAAACCGATATCTTTGTCAGTCTAGAATATTATACATTGTATTATATTTTACATGTAATTTTATGTCAATATTCGATGTTCAAACGCTTATAAAAAAAATTGTGCCTATGGATTTTAATAATTTTTGAATGACTTTAAGAACTACTTCTGTAGAATCTTCTATTAAATTTTCAAGTATTTTGTACGAGCCAAATTTTTTTTATCACTGATTATTAAATTAAAATGTAAAAAAATCGAATATTTTAAATGCCTATAAGTGGCTTAAAAATCAATATTATAGTTTGAAAAAAATATGACATAAAGGAAATACCAATCTTAACCGCTGGTAGAAATTTCAAAAATCTGCGACTTATACTTTTTGAATTATATCAAATATTTAAAATCGTTTGAGAATAAATCGCTATTTTATGCAATTTCGTAAATATTTAAATTTCAAACAGTCATAAAATTTTTTCCTCTAATTGCGGTAGAAATTTTTTTAAAGATTTTTGAAGAGTAGCTTATAGATAACCTAGTGTTAAAATTTTGAACCTTAAGTATGAACAGAAAAAATTTTATGAATTTTTATCTACAAAATAACTTGCAAATTATCGTGATTTTTACATATTTCGTATAAATTGGAACTTTGAGCACTTATAAAAAAAAATTGTGACTTACGATTTTAGATTTTTTTTTATCAGTTAAGGAACAACTTATAAAAAACCTTGTATTAAATTTTCAAGATTTTCTGGGCAGCCAAAAAAATTTTATCGTTATTTAAAAAAAAAATACTTAAAAAAATTGAAAATTTCAATTGTCTATAAATAGCTCAATAAAAGTCAAAATACTTTGAAAATTTAACGGTGTATAGAGAACGCTAATCTTAACATTTGGTGAAAATTTTAAGTATTTACATCGATTAGTTTTTGAGTTATAGCAAAATTAAAAATTTGATTTTGTCGAAAACTGGTTTTGCGTAAAAACTCCCGCTTTTCCCTTATTTTTTTAGGGGTTTTCCCGTCCTATTCAAAAAATATTGACAATTTTTTACTTTTGACCCCCAAAGTACCAACTAGATTCACTTTCCTTTCAGAAAAGTTGCTACACAAGGCAATCGAAGCATTTTTACTGCCCCAAAACGTGTCGACAGACACAAAAAAAAAAAAAAAAAAAAAAACACACATCATTGTAAAATCAATACATTCTTCACTCCGTTCAGAATCTAAAAAATTGGTAATGAACAATTTTGAATGAACAATTCTAAAATGTATACAAAATGTATGTTTCAGCGCCATCTATTTTACTTAAATACTGTATTGTTCTAGATTATATAAAAGCACAGTTTTCAATAGAATTCGACAGAATTGTGTATAAGTTTACGTAGTATAGTTCGAGTAATTATATTAAACATCTGTGAGGATTGCTAACAAAATTTCACTTTTTCATATTTAAATAAGAAAATTACGTAGTATAGGGTTATAATTAGTGATGGAATAATCAATTGTTATAATCGATTCAAATTATTTAAATAATCGATTCAATCGATTATTTTAAAAATCATTCGAATGATAAAGTAATCGAATGAATTAATCGAGTAAAATATTCATATGATAAAAATTAGTAGGAAAAACCATGACAAAATAAACATGTCATAGTAAAAAAAATCGAATACTTTATTTATCTCACTTTTACTTTTCTTACTCGTATACTACCACAATTATAGATAGTCTATCTATAATCGTGTATACTACTGACTATTGAACTGTGTAATAAGTAGTGATGGGAATAATCGAATGATTAATAATTATATATTTTATAATTTAATGAATTTTTCAATCGAATATTAAAATAATTGAATAGTTTTTTTTTACCTTACTACATATATACTACTGATTAGCGATGGAACAGAAGTCGAGGGAACATAAATATTTTAATTGTAGCATATAAAATTCATGAAATTTATTTTTATGTTGTTTCCAAAAAAAAATATTTGGCACTACATATTTTTTTAGGAACTGTTTTATATTTATGATATTTATTTTATATTATGATTAATTTTATAATTTAATATTTACAATAAATTTTTGTTCATTTTTTATATTTTTATTTTTTACTTAGATACACGCAGGGCCGGATTTAAAGGAGGGCAACCGGGGCCTCCACAATAGAGACTTCGGAAAAAAAATCTTTCAAATTCTAAATGCACTGTCACCCCGCCGTCCTATCGAAAGTAACCAATAGGATAAAAATTAATCTAACACTGATTTCCGATGGGTAATTCTGTGAAATAATGTCACCAGCATGTTTATTTATCAGTAAATCTGATGCCTTCTAAACTTCACCGCTACCGCTACAGCCTCTGACGATTGACGCGAACCCGTGAACGCCATACATGATAATAATATTATTCGATTTTCCTTTTTTTACGTGCGAGTGGTGCGAGATTATTATTTATTATTATTCAATAATCATATTTCAATTTTTACATATTATACACATATTTATATATGTTTGTTAAATACTAATAAAAGAGAAGAATCTGCTTTATAAAAAAAATTGTTAATTTTATTTGGAGAATAATTTGGAGCCAGGGGCCCTCACTCCTTCGTTGCCCTGAGGCTTCCACACCTCAAAATCCGGCCCTGGATACATGATATAGATAATTCATGGATGACATATTCAAAAGATAATAAAAACATAGTTGATACTATTTCAACTGAATGTATTGTATTATTCATATAGGTACACTACACCAATGACTAGGGTCTGGAAGTTAATGCACTAAAAACTATCAAAATATGCAAGCAAATATGCGCTTAAAATCACTTAAATATGCATTTTTTTAAAAAAAAACTTCAATTTATTTTTGTTTTGGTCAAAATTATAATTAAAAGATGGGGAAAAACATGCACAATTTAATAATTTAATTTGAAAACCCTATCAAATTCACTTGTAAATTGTAATTCTTAAAGTAAATACAACATAATATATCATATTAATTATTAATTATTAATTTTTAATAATTAATATGATATATTATGTTGTATTTACTTTAAGAATTACAATTTACAACAAGTGATTTTGATAGGTTTTCAAATACAAATGAACGGCGATTATCAGCCAACATATTTTTGTAAACAGAAAAGCTCTGTTCTACATCAACAGAAGAAATTGGAGCATACTTGAAATGTATGAAGTCGTTAATTTGAAGATCTTCTGGAAGGCCATCTGTTGTTGTTTCTTCTCCTGACATAACTTTTGAAATTTTTTACAGTATCTTTAACCCCTAGTAAACCCTTACAAAATGCTACCCCAAATAATAGTTCTTTGGATTCTGTTATCAAGTATTCGAGACTATAACGATTGTCTTTTACCTAAGGTTTTAATTATATTTAGCCAGAAGTATTACCAGATTATCGCATATCAGGATGTAAGTTAGTAATTGCAAAATATAAAATTATTAGAGTACGACCTATAATTTCAAACACGTTTTTATTTTATATCAGCGACGTTTTTATAAATATATATGTACTAACAAATATATTTTGAAATATACTCAAAATCCGACACTTTCATGAAACATTAATAAAAAAAAAAATACATCGCAAGTAAAATGCAATTTTATTTTAAAACATGCTCATTTATGTAAAAAACCTCAGAGTATGCGAAAATATGCAAACTAAAATTTCATTTTTGAACTCGTCAGGTGGTGATTCAAATTTGTAGCTCATCCAGCAACTTTTTGATGCACTCATTAAAAACATGCAAATGCATGTTCCGGGCCCTACTAATGACTATAAAACACTCACTAATCAGTTTACTATAGTAAACTGGTAGTAAGATAAGAAAAACCATTCGATTATTTTATCGTTCTAGTGAAAAATTCATTCGATTATTTTTTTTTCGATTACTAATCATTCGATTATTCCCATCACTAGTTATAATGTCGATGTGTAACCATACCGTACAATCGTGTCCATAGAGTGTATAATCATTATAAATTATCATTGTATTATCATTATTAAGATAAATGCAATTGTTTGGAAACTACCAAGTTAGTTGCTAATTTTTTTTGTTATTTTGTATTCTGAATTCTTATACGTGTACAAATGTCGGAAAACGAATTTTCCATATTTCAGAGGAATAATCTGGATAATTTATGTGGTTCTACTGATAATTCTATTGAATCGAGTTCTATAATGGACTTTAAAAATAATGGTATTGATGAAACTTTCAACAAGCTCATTGAAAATATTTTTCACTTTTCGTTGAAACCTGACTTGGATAAAGAGTATGATACCTCAATTATTTATTTACCGGATGTACTTGAAATATTGAAGACTAATGTCACTAAAGGGACGGAATTAGAAATACTTGAACAAGCAATCTTTGAAAGAACATTACTGTCTGATCCAGAAGTATATTTAATGAAAACTAAACACAATGTGTCTGTTACGTCACACACTACTGAAAAACAATGTATTGTGTACTTATTTAAGTGTTTCATTGAATTGGCTTTTGCTAAACAAGAAAATCGATATCCATCAATTGGAGAAAATATTTTTTCTAAAATATTTGGTTTCTTGTGTACTAATGTATCTACTGCACTTAAACAACCTGAACTTCATAGTACTCAAAATATTCATGAGCAGGTATATTTTAACTAATACTTCATATAATAAATTATATTGTGTTAATTATGTTTATATAATTAATAATTATTAATTATTTTTATAATTTCTGTATTATTAGAATACAAAATCTTGATAGGAGTGTTAATAAATTTACGTGATTAAATTATCATTGTGAAAATTCTTACTTTTTTACTTTTCTGATTCATTTATAATTGTAAATTATAATAGTTTTGACTAAAGTAAGAATTAGGCTCAACATAATTATTTATATAAATTTAATTTATAGGTATGTTCATTATTTAATTTTATTAAATATGTTTTTGTTTTAAGATAATAGGAATTTTTGAAACTAATATGGCATCTTTTGAAGATTATCTACATTTTTTTACTGCTGTTAATAAACAAATTATTTTGGATGAAGATGATGGAGAATTACAAATAAAAACAATATACAAACCTGTTCTACAAAAAGTTTATGACAATATATTAAAAGCAACAATTATATTTTTACCACATTGTGAAATTGCAATATTACAAGTATTTTCTGCAGAGCCATTATTAGCTAAAGTGAGTTTTTTTAAGAAAAAATGACTCAAATATTATAAAATTACTTTTTCAGTATAATTATTTATAAGCATTAAAATGATATACTTAATTTTAATTTTGTACATAAATTATTTACAACTATTATTAATTATTTATATTTTGTACCTAACTTTATTTTAACTTAAGTCTAATTTTAAAATTAAATAGAAAAACTGAATGTAACAAATATTCATCTTATATTTGCCTAAATTTGAATATTTAATAATAAGATGTCAAATTATTACTTGTTTAATTATTTATTTGCAAGTAATTAAAAATAGTGATTGTTAATCACTCATTTATAAATATATTATAAACAACAAACTCTAATTTTCAACCTAGCCTGAAAATATACCACTTGTTTTAGAAAACTTAAGGTTTCTAACTAATAGCAACAAAATACATTTTTTTTATTTTTGAATATGTTGCACTATTTTCAAATATTATATACTATAAACTATTTCTTGCTATCAGTAACTTTTTTTGTATTTGTTATTACTTATTATTTTACTATTCAATATAATCTGCTAATTCAATGATTAAATATATTCTACTTTTTTCTTAGTAATGAAACATTGTTTGTACATTGTGTTCTATATTTTTATTTTTGACTTACAGATACTCATTGATGAATGTTATGTACCAGATACATCTCCTGGTTTTCATTATACAAATACAGTACTTGGAGCCATTTTTGCAATATCAGGGTTACCAAAAATTCCAGGAGGTAATTTTGAATATTTTCAAAAACCTATGGAAGAAGTTAGTATTTTTTATTTTATGATATTTATATTATGTTTTATTTTAGTCCTATAATAATATTAAAATTGTTAATCGAATAGACTTTTAAAATAAATAATTAATAATTAAAAAATTTTTTTAACAGTTATCTGGTCAATTGGAAAGTAACATATGGAATGGTATGGAAAATCTACATTTGCAATTACATAAAATATTTCTACATCTCTTAAAAGCTGGATCTGAAGTAAAACATAAGACATTATCATGGTTGGGAAGTTGTTTAGAGAAAAATGCAGGACGCTGTAAATTGTGGAACATTGAAATGTCAATGTTAGGATTTATTTCAGATGGATTTGCTATCAATTTAAGTGCCGTTCTTTTAAGACTATGTCAACCATTTATTTCTAATACGGATAATCCAAAATTATTGAAAATTGATCCTACATATTGTGCAGTCCAAGTTAGAAAATAGTATTAATAATTCATTTAATAAATTATTATCTTAATATTTATGTGTTTAGATTCATAATGATGAAGACAGTAGAGAACGAGGAGTACATTTATTAAAATTAAATGATAGTACGATGCTGTTACCAATCGATGATGATACTATAGAAAACAATAAGACTTTAGATAAAAGACCTGTTGCTAAAGGACAGTTTAATTTTATTACCGAATGTTTTTACATGACTCAAAAATCATTAGAAATAGGTTTTGCTCAAGTTCAAGAAAAAATGACTAGTATTAATCAAGAGTTGGCAAGAATGCAACAGATTTTTGTAGATGCTCAACAGTCTGGTTCGGCAACATCTGAAGTAATGAAACATATAAATGATCGAATGGAAGGTGAAATGACAAAGTAAGTTAATTTAATTTTAAAATATATCAAATTAGTTGCTTATACTTTATACATATACATATATATATATATATATATATATATATATATATATATATATTTAATTTTACTTTATATGTAAGTTAAATATTTTTTTCTCGACTATCTAGAAATAAAGATAAGAAATGTTTTCTATATTCTCTATAATACTTTTAACTGTATAAAATTATAATGTTTTTAAAGTTGAATTATATAGTTATGTATTTTTAAATATATTAATATTATTATTTAATACTTTGCTAGAACGCCAAACCAAATTTTATTTACTTTGTCCAAGTAATATTTGTTTTTTAGTTGAATAAATTAATTTGAACAACTGATAAAAAGAATAACAAATATTGGACCAAAAATGGTTTTAATTTGTGTAGCAAACTTGGTGTCATCTTCTATATTTGATAATCATTTTTTTTTTTAAATTGCTGTATTATAACTTGTTCTGAAGTAAGGCATGCAATTTTTATATACAATTATCCTGTGATATAATTATTAACTACAGTTAAAAATCTTTCTTTATCATTATTTATTACTTTATAAATAACAGAAAAAGTATATCAGTCATTGATGATTAAGTACCACAAACTACAAATTAAATCTACAATATCTGTAAAATAATAGATAATAAAGCAAAGTAAATTTCTATAAAAATAAATAATTTTATTTGTATTTTTATGAATCCTTGAAATTTTTTATTTTTACATAAAACTGTTTAAATCAATATGCTTTACCTAATTTAGATTTAAAGTTTTTTATTTATTGAATTTTTAATTTATTTGTACTATTAACTCACATAAAAATGCAATATTTGTAAAATTTATTTTACATGTTTATGTTATAAAATCAGCTACATTTGATCTTGCTTCTATACTTATTTTGCTTATATAGCTTATCTGTAAATAAAATATATTATTATATAAAAGTACTTAATTTAATTTTTATATCTATTCTAAATATTTATATATTTAGATTAATCTAGTTTATCTCTTCTTATATTTTATACAAAATAAAAAGTGTTGCAGATAAATATTTTGTAATTTTTTTTATAGATACCTATCTATGAAAGCAGCTCTTCTAGAACCATCAACTTTATATCTTCTGAGTCAATTTCAAAAAGCAACTTGTGTATGGCTTTCTCAAGTTGTGTTAGATGTAAACAAAGATTTTCAGTCAAATGACCTTCAGTCTTATTGTCCAAATAAATTTAATGTTATTGAATTTCCTTTGCCTAATATTGTTCCTCCTACATTAAAGTAAAGTTACCAAATTTTTAATTTCAATTTCTTATTTAAAAAAATGAAAAATATTCTTTAACATATTTCAGATGTATTCCAGAATTTATTTTGGAAAATATTTGGCGGTATTTAACACTAATACGTCGTTTTCACTCACGCTCTTTAGAAGAACCTGGTTTTACATTAGTTAGTGAACTGTTAAATGCTGTTTTAATTTTTATGACTTCTAATAGTCGTGTGAGAAATCCTCATTTACGAGCCCGTCTAGCTGAATGTTTAGATTGCTTATTACCACATACAGATGAAGATAGCTCTGTAACAAATTCAATTGGATCATATTACAGAGAAATGCTATTTCTAAAACATCCACATCGCAAACAAGTAAGTAAGATGAAGTAATTCATTTTTATGGAAAACTAAATTAAATTATGTTAGCTACTGTTTAAACAGAAATTTACTTTAAGATTTTGAATCACTACAATAATTGTTTTTATTATAATATACAGTGGCGGCTTGTGCTATGGTTCTTAGAAGCACATAAACTACTCAAAAAAATTATCTATAAAATTATTAGATACCTGCAGTCAATAATAATTGATTATTATGCACATAGTCTGTAATTCACAAAAATATTAAAAAAATAAATTTTTGCAGCTTTTCATGTTGAGAATTATGTTTATTTGTGATTATATAATTAGCAAAGCACATATTCGTTGTGCTTTGGGTGGTTGTACAAAAATTAGCTACATGCGTA
This sequence comes from Sipha maydis, assembly GCA_034509805.1. Taxonomy (NCBI): domain Eukaryota; kingdom Metazoa; phylum Arthropoda; class Insecta; order Hemiptera; family Aphididae; genus Sipha; species Sipha maydis. The sequence continues at coordinate 104,244 of JASXSY010001093.1, forward strand.
GACATCGGTTAATAATACATAGTAGTTTGGAGCATAATCAATGTGAGCACTGGTCTTATTTTTATCGTTCTACGTATCACATCATTCGTGAAAGTAAAAATGTTTTTTTATGTTTCATTCATAATAAGTTATTTTTTTCTAATTTATTTTTATTTTACTGTGTCTAAGAGCTTATACTGCCCATAAAATTAAATGTACTTAAATATATAACAAAATTAATAATTCTTTACTTGCTTGTATGTGTTTTACAAATCATTTATGCACCACTTTATGTGAACCTCAGGAACTGCCACTGATAATATGTTTTATAATTAATGGTTATTAATATCTATGTTTTACCAATTAATTCATTAATACAATAGTAATTAATTGATGTAAGAAATTATTTTAAAAGTTATTTGTTTGTTTAAACATTATTAATAAAATAAATGTATTCTGAAAATTATTTTCATTATTTATCATTATAATGTGTTTTACAAGATTGTTTACGCTCTTTTGGATGTATTTGTTGGTATTGAAATGACTGGACAAAGTGTTGAATTCGAACAAAAATTCAATTATCGCCGTCCTATGTATATTGTTATGGATTATTTATGGAAATTAGAAGAACATAGAGAAGTTTTTAAGTAATATATACATTTTTATTTAAAACAAATTTAATAGAATATTTTTATTGTATCAAGTAGTATTATCCATATTTTATTCTTCATAAATATAAGTATATTCTATGATATTATTTGTTTTTAAGATCATTGGCTAAAGATGCAGAAAATAATATGGAAGCCGCATCACCCCCTTTATTCTTAAGATTTATCAACTTGCTTATGAATGATGCAGTGTTCCTGTTGGATGAAGCATTAACAAATATGGCTCAACTAAGACAAATGCAAACTGCTCAGTAAGTTAATATATATATGTTACAGTCAAAGTGTATAAACGGGCATTGTACCATGAATGACCAGAGCACAGTGGATAATTACAATTAATTAATTAAAAATGTATAAAACATTTTTTGTTATCTTAATAATTTATAATAATTTATTTTATGAATATTAACAAATTTTTTTTATTTATTTTTGCAACTTAAGCTATCATGACATTAAGAAGTACATAGTTTACCTGCAGCCCTATAGCCCAATATTACTTACTTTCATTATATCATAGCGCTTCAATAATTTATAATCATTTGGTTTTAATTTTGCTCCACTTTTTAACCGTTTGACTTCTTCTAATACTTCATTGTATTTTACTTCACTTAAAAATACATTATTCAAATTTTTTTTACTCAAAAGAATATTAAATTTTTCATACAATTTTAAATTAACCAATTAAATATTAAAAAAAAATAAAAGTTTTTAGTAAATTCAAAATAATAACAAGTGTAAAAAATACTGCCGATCCGTTTAATGGTGTAATTTCAACTGATCTAAAATTTTATATTATATCTCTGGTTTTAAATGTCGTTGGCAAATCCTTGATAAAATTATCACATGGTAATAATCTATTATATTTGTTAAAATCTAATTATTAAACTCGTATTATTACAGTTATCGAAACTATATAGGTATAGTATCGGCTGTTACAATACGTACAGTTAGTATTCAGTAAGTTATATAGTTAGATACCATCACGGAGAAAATGTAATCGATAATTGTTATTGAGCTTATCGTTGTATCGTTGAAGAAAAATATTATACTTTATACATGCAGACGCAGAATCACAATAAACTTACATTGCCCACAAACAATTAAGCATTGTACACAATGCCCCGCTATTGTATTACAATGACCAGACAATGTACTCAAATTAAAAGCAGATTCAGCTTTGCCCAAATATGATGATTACTGTGCACAATGCTCGGGCACTGTATTATAATGCCCGAATTATACACTTTGACCGTAACATATATATATAATAACATTTCACATTATATTAACATATATATTTTTAAATTACTTTTTACATCCTTTCTTCCTCTTCTTCAGCCTATAAATATCTGCATGATTGTTGATATATAATCTCTCAAAAATTTTTAATTTAATATTAAAATATCCTATCTCCATTTTAAGTTTTATTTTAATACGGGCCGCAGCCCAAAGTATCAATTTCAATATCAATATCAAATCAATATCAAAATCAATATCAATTTTATTAGTATGATACTTGTAATATTTATATTAATAAATATTGTATTTGTATAATACTTATACATATACATTGTTATTCAGTAGTTTCAAAATTATTTAAAATATTTAATTATTTTTTTACTTTAATCTAATCCAGGTTTTAAATTATTAAATATAATATTTTCTTAAGTGTAGAAATTATAGTGATTTAATAAGGAACAATACTTACAAAGCCTACAATAAAGTAAAAATAATTTATTACACTCCGAAAACAAAAAGTAATGTGGTTAAAGATAAATCAGGAAATATCTTATTTAAAAATGAAAAAGTAGCAGAAAGATGGAAACAGTATATGGAAGAGTTATACATAGGAGAGGGAATTGAAGATGAACAAATTTTTATTGAAAGTGAAGAGGATGTAAATATGAATGAGTTTGGACCAGTAATAACGAGAGTAGAATTTTATAAAGCATTGAAAGATCTAAGAGATAAAAAAGCAATGGGGACCGATGAAATACCAGCAGAAGTATTAAAAAACTTAGACACTGCAACGACAAAAAAGCTATTTAATATCATTACCGATTGTTATAAAAGAAGAAAGATCCCTGAAGATTTCTTCACAAGTAAATGCATTACCATACCTAAAAAGGGAAATGCAAATGACTGTTCTACCTACAGGACAATTTATATTTTATCTCATGCATCAAAAATAATTTTCAAAAATAAGAATTATTCTCCTAAATGTCATAAAATATAGGTTGAAGAATAAAATAGAAAACCAAATAGGAGAAGATCAATTCGGATTGAGGAATGAGAGGGATAAGAGAAGCGATACTAGCCTTACGTAAAATCCTTGATAGAAAAATAGATGTAAACAGAAATACATATGTCACCTTCATAGATCTAGAGAAAGCGTTTGATTAAGTAAATTGGAAGTGTTTATTTAGAATGTTGAAAGATAATGGAATTAATTGGAGAGATAGAAGACTTATTTTAAAACTATACAAAACTCAGACAACCATAATTGATATAAATGGAACAACAAAACAAGCTAAAATTAAAAAAGGAGTCAGGCAAGGATGCCCACTATCACCATATTTGTTCAATATCTTCATTAAAGCATCAATAAATGAAATGAATAATAAGACAGGAGGAATAAAGATCAATGAACGAAGGGTTCACAGCATACAATTTGCAGACGACATTGTACTGCTAGCTAAGTCTCAAAGTGATATGAATAAAATGCTCAACACCTTGGCAAATATATTTGATAAGTACCAACTGAAGATAAATGGAAAGAAGACGAAAACAATATTGATAAGTAAGATAAATAACAATTATGAGGTACCTATCAATAAGAAATAATCAATCGATACAACAAGTTAATGAGTTTTGCTATCTGGGAAACTTAATTAAGAATAGAAACCAATCAACAGCAGACATAAAGAGAATAATAGCTTTCGCCAAACAAGCTTTCCTTAAGAAGTACAATATACTTAGTAATAAGCACATCAAACTTGAAACTCGTAAAAGGTTTATTAGCACTTTTATTTGGAGTATATTATGTTATGGATGTGAGACATAGACTATGACACAGAAAGATAAAAATAGTCTGCAAGCAATGGAGATGTGGTTGTGGAGGAAGATGATTAAAAACGATTGGGTGGAACGAACATCAAATTAAAGAGTTCTTGAGGAAATAGGAGAGAAAAAAGGTCTAATGATTAACATAATGGAAAGGAAAATCAAATATATTGGGCATCTTATTCGCCAAAATGATTTTATTATTAATATATTTGAAGGAAAAATAATGGGACGAAGACTGAGAGGAAGACCTAAAACAAATTATTTCCATTATTTAAAAGAAATTAAAGGAAGCAGCAAAAACCAGACGCACGTGATTAACTAGACAAGGCGTTGCCTTTAGAACGTGATGATGAAGTATAGAAAAACTACCAACAATTTGTGACGTTTTTTGATTATTTTGTTCAGTGAACATATTTATTAATATTATTATTTTTGGTTACAATGTAATTTTGTATTGCAGTATACCACTTAATTCAGTTTTCAAAATGTAGAAGATTTGATAATTTTCTATCAAAAACGTTTAAAGTGAATAGTATTGATATTTATATATATATTTTTTTTTTAGCTAGTTTAAATATATGTACAATTTTTTTAGTGTTACAATATAGGTTATGAATAAAATTTCTATTGTTGGATCTCATCATAACTTTTATATTGTTAATAAATGATGATGTATTCTCTACAGTTTATTATAACATTATTGGAGTATGGAAACTTGAAAATAATTAACTAAACTTTTAATATTATTATAATATTTTTAATATTAAATTTCAGAAGCAACAATTTAACTATGCTTTTAATTCAATTTTAGTGAATCTGGCCAATGGGATAATCTATCTCAAAGAGAAAGAGCACAAAATATGTCTTACCTGCAGCATATTGGAATGATGGCTAGGTATAAAAAATATTTTTATTTTTTACTTCCCATTATGGTTTATTATTATTAAAATGTCATGTATTTTTTTAAATTTTTTTTTTATGAAAATGGTTTTATTATAGATTTGATAATATTCTTGGAAAAGAGACTATAAATACATTTAAATATCTTACATCTGAAATCAAATCAATATTTTGTCATTCCACAATGGTCGATAGAGTAGCAGCTATGTTAAATTATTTTTTGTGTCATTTAGTTGGGCCTAAAAAAAAAAATTTTAAAGTAAGTATTATTAATAGAACTGCATTTAAGAGTTATAGTTACTTTCCAATCAGATATTTCTCCATATGTCACTTTTGCATCCAATTTATTTTTTAATATATATTTTGTTATTTTTAGATTACATAACTTCATTAAAATTTATACAATGAGTATGATAGTATTGGGTTGACATGGAGAATTTTTGTTACCTTTGTTACCTACATCTTATCTTACTATATGGTAATTTATTGAGGTTTTAAAAAAAAAAAAAACTTCACCAAGATTATAAAATATATTTGTTAATTTTTGGATAAATATTACAATGAAAAATAAAATAAAATACTAAGATGTAATTAGGTGATTAGGAAATTTTGTCTGTATAACAATTGTGATACAAATGAATATTTAAATGAAATTACCAATAACTTACAGTTTTAGAATACATTACTTAATTATTAATTTTTTTGTTTTTATATATGGTTTAAAAGTTGTTTGTATTATATAACACAAATCAAAACATAGGCCAAATGCATGGGTTTACCTTCATATATTAGTGTTTAATAAAAATATAGTAAAACAACAAAGTGACTTAAAAATAATACAAGACTTATTATAAAAATATAGACAGTAAACACACAATGAAAATGTATTAAAAATTATAAACGTTAACATAATTGAAAATATTAAATAGTTAAAAAATTGTAGAATCATATAAAAAATTTATATTTTTTAGGTTAAAGATATGAAAGAATACAAATTTGAACCAGCTGAAATAGTTTTGAATATTTGTATGATATATGTACATCTAGGAGAAAGTGAAAATGGTGAAGCATTTTGTTTAGCTGTTTCTAAAGATGGACGTTCATATAACCCACAACTTTTTAAACAAACCGAAGATGTTTTAGGTATTTATAAAATATATTTTTTAAAACAGTATAGTAATCTAGTGTATGTTCTTAAAAAATTGAATAGGTTCTGTTTATTTTTTGCACAATGTCTTATAAAAAAATGTCTTTAAAATAAATATACATTGAAATATTTTAAGTCATTATTCTTTAGAATATAAAAATATAAACAATAACTGTAGATATTTTTATTATGTTTTATTTATTATTAATACTAAAGCAATATTTTTATAAGATTTATTCTCGAAATTTAAAATAATAAAATTAAAATAATAAATTTAAAATAATAAATTATTTATTTATTTAGTTAATCATTAACATAAATTATTATTTAAATATAAGAATATTATTTTGTTTGTTTATGTGTATTTTTAGCTAGAATTGGAGGAGCATCTCTGATTGTTGGAATAACTAATTTATCACAAAAAGTATCAGAACTTGCAATTCAACAAAGTAATGATGAAGAATTACTACTTACTGAAGCGCCAGAAAACTATTTAGATCCTATAATGTCTACTCTTATGACGGATCCTGTCATTTTGCCATCTAGTAAAATGAATGTTGATAGATCTACTATAGCAAGGTGAATTTACTTAATAAATGTATAAAATTATATTATTAAAATATTTTCTTTAACGCTATAATTTCAGACATTTATTAAGTGACCAAACAGACCCATTTAATCGTTCTCATCTCACTATGGATATGGTTATAACTAATACTGAATTAAAAAATCAAATTGATGAATGGATTAGAATAAAAAAATCCCAAAAATAAATAATAAATATTTATCATTTATCTTATATTTGTTTAATTCTATCCTTGTATATTTATTACTTACAATAATTTAAGGGTATAGGAGCAATAATTGTTTTGGTGGAAATATTGCTTTTTTTTATTTATGTATATCAATGATTATTGAGTACATATTTAATAATTATTTATTATTTGCAATATTGTTAGTGTTACAATTACTGTGTAACATTTGGGGTCTATGTGTATTTAAAAAAAAGAGGTTAAAACTTAATAATAGATGATGAAATTGTTTTTATTGTATTACTCTTGTATATACATTTATTTTATTAATTGTCATTCAATATAAATTATATTATTAATGATAACCAAATATTTATTGTAATTTTGTTGTTAAATAATGATTATTTTAATAGTAAGTTATGAGTAAAAATATTATATATATGTTCTTATTGCAGATTATATGTATTTTGATACGAATTCATACAAATATAAGACTATAATATGATTGTAAACTTGTACAATATTTTGTATAAGTTTTTTTTTTTTTTTTTAGTTTAACTGGGAAATATATTCTAAGAGCATTGTCTTTTATTACTTTATACAATTTACAAATTAAAATTAAATTTATCTGTAAAATGAAAATAAAGTTAAAAAAAAGTACTCAAAAATTATAAATTTAAGATTTTAATTTTCTAGTCTAGAATTCTAATCTTATTAAGAATAAGATGTATTTTATTTTAATTTTTTTTTGTTTTTAATAATAATTTGTATATAAAATCTGTTACACATTTACTTATTATGCCAAGTGGTATAGATTGTAGATTTCATATAAAAAAAATAAAAAAAATTCTAAATATTTTAAGGCTATTTCTAACTAGCATATCTAAAGGTCAAAATTAAAATAAAAATATTTTATTGTAATTTGTAAAATAACAGCTTAAACTCACTTAGCGTTTTAGCGGAATCAACCAATTTCAGGAAGACTGCCAGGTTAGTTATTTTAGAACTGATCTATAATTATGCACTAAAGTGTGAAACACAACTTTCTGAAACTATTGATATACTGTTTTGATAACTTTTTTTTTTGTCATTCATAATTTTTTACATTGTTCATGACTATTAATTCCGTGTATAAATGATAGTAGCATCAGTACAATGCCATAACTCGGTGTTACTTAAATTATATATTTTTCTCATATTACATATAGAACCTATATATTGCCTATCATAGCCCATTTCATTGGATAATATAAAAATTACAACAATAAACAAAAAATATAAAAATAGTTTAATGTTGAGCAATGATTAAATTTGTCTGAAAAAAAAAAATTCTGATTGATGATACTGGAAGAGTTGAGTAGCATTATTGATACATTTTCATAATGAACATAGGATTATTGAACAGTTTTATTATTATTATTTTTTGATTAACAATGTTCACCACAGTCAGAAAATGTATCAAAATATTATAATTAGATATTTGTTTGTTTAATTAATGAGTTATTTAGTTTGAAATAAATTAATTGTTTCAAAAAGCTACTAAACCGTATAATTTAAGAAGTTTGTTATTAGTCAAAAATAATGGGGGGGTCGATCCCTCATGGATACTTGACAAATATATAATGTGTATTACTACATACGTATAATTATAATTATTGTATTTCCCAATTTTAGTTATTTTTTTAACAATTGATTTATTGACTAGGTATCATTTTTCTTTACCAGTCTGTATTATTTGATATAAGTGATAGTAACTATAATTGTTCTAAGACCGTGGTAATTATCTACTAACTAAAAAACTTGCTAAAAACCTTGCAAACTCCACTTTATTGTATAATTTCAATTTAACAAATGTTTTATGCTACAAAAATGGTTCATTGTTTGCTTATAATTTTTACATTTTAATACATAATGTATATTGATTATAATACTTTATTAAAAAAAGTTGAATCCCCCATTCATAATTCCTGAATAATAATTCTCTGAAGGGGTAGACAAATGAACAGCTGCAATGATGACACAATTTTAAAATGACTATGTAATAAATATGAATTCTATTTATCTATTAAAATACAGGATGCGGCGCAGCCAACTGACGAGTTTTGATGGGCTATAACAAACAGTAAAACTTAGAGAAAACCTTTTTTTTTTTTTATTTAAATCAGTATTTAATCCCATTTATTAAAATTATTTTTTGAAAATTATATCTCCAAGATGGCGGCCGTCAGCATTGATACACTGTTGTAGACGATCTTTGAAGCTTTCATATGATTTTAGGCACATTTTAACTGGTATGGTCTCGACTTCCATGGTGATTTTCGATACTGGGCTACAAATAACTCACGGCAGATCCGTGAAAGACCACTCCACTCTCCTAAAGTGACAGTGTGGTGTGCTGTGTCCTAATTAGGGGTGATCGGCCCCTACTTTTTTGAGGACGAGAACAGGACCATCACTGTCACGTCCGCTCGTTATGTTGTGATATTGGAAACTTATTTGCAGCATAGGTTGGAGGAAATGGCTGAAGAACATGATTTGGGAGATGCATGGTTTCAGCAAGACGGAGCTACAGCGCACACAGCTAGAATTTCACTTGCTGTTTTGCGACAAATGATCCCTGGGCGGTTAGTCTCTCTGAGAGGAGATATAGGCTGGCCAGCACGGTCCCATGATATTTAAGCTTTTGCGATTTTTTTTTCTGGAGCTACCTTAAGGATAAGGTTTTCAGAGATCGCTCACATACCATAGAAGAAATTAAACATAAGATCACCTTGGAAGTCAACGCTATACCAGTCGAAATGTGCCAAAAATCATAAGAGAGCTTCAGAGATCATCTACAACAGTGTATCAATGCTGACGGTCGGTATCTTGGAGATATAATTTTCAAAAATGGGATTAAATACTGATTTAAATTAAAAAAAAAAAAAGGTTTTCTCTAAGTTTTACTGTTCGTTATGTATAGCCCATCAAAACTTATCAGTCGGTTGAGCCGCACCCTGTATAACAATGACATTTTTTTTAATTTGTAGTTTTTTTTTTTTATGGCTTATTGTGCCTGTCTGACTTATTTGCTTAAGACTCGCAGTGCACTAAATCTGATATTGAATCTAACAATTAATTTGTTTAATTCAATACATTTATATAACTTCATCGCCAATATGTATATAACCACTTGCTTAAATTATTTTTAGTCCTCTGCAATTTAAATAATTTAATTTTTAAGAATAACTTTCATTAATATAATTATAAGTATAAAAAAAAAAAAAAAATAATTAATAATATTATATGGTACAATATTGAAATAACATTTATTGTGTTTAATGGATACAAATACATATACTATAATTAATTGTTAATACCTTTACCACAGGAATGATTTGTAAGAAAAACTACTATTAATATTTTTTGTTTATTATGCATTTCATGAAAAAAAAGAATTAACTACAACAACTTTGTGGAGTAGGATCATCACCAGATCGTTTAGTAATACCTACTCTAGTAAATTCTTCAGATATTGTAGGGTGAATACCTACAGTATTCTTTAGATGTTCAAAAGTTAATCCAGCCCTATTAAAAATATATCATATGAGAAATTTGTTTACAAATAATATATATAAACACATGAATTTATACATACTTTATAGCTGCAGCATAACCTTGTATAACTTCACCTGCTTGAGGGCCAATAAAATGCATACCCAAAACTTTCTGTGGAGCTTCTAACAGAGTTATTACTTTTAAATAACAATTTTTGACATTTTTTTGTGGAATAAAAAACTCAGTAGGTTTGTAATATGCATGATACACCTAAATAAATAAACAATAAATTATTTATAAATTATTAATATTTACAAAAATAATTTTATAATATCAAGAAATAGTATTTTAGTAAATTTTAAATTTTAAAATGTTTATAAAAATATGGAGCCTAAGTTACCATAGAAAAATACAAATCAAATTACAGTGGAGCGTCAATTATCCGCACTAAAAAATGTTTGTGTACAAATTTATTTTTAGTTTAATTAAATTTAGTTTTATCATTCGTTATGTTCTTTTTATTGTGTACTATAATGTTATATTATGAAAAAAAGAAGTTCATTGGAAGTGTAAAAAAAAATTAATCAATTAAATACATTATATTTAATTTTATATCTAGTAAATTAATTTTTAACTTTCTTTTAAAATTTTCAATGGTTGTTTGATTATCCGTACAAATTGATTATTCGCACCCCTTCCAGTCTCAATTAGTGCGGATAATCAACACTTTACTGTATAGGAAGTAAAAGAATAGATATTTTAAAAACATATATAAATCTAAAAAAACCTTTAGTAAACTAATTTACTACACAACTTTCATAATAGTAAATAATATTTATACATACATTTGAAAGTCAAAAAGGTTCTACTATTTACCTCAAATACATTTAATCAAATTATTGATTTAAAATTAAATTATTTAATAAACAATTAATAAAATTATAACAATAAAGCAATATTACCAAATCAAAGAAATCGGATGATAATTGAAATATCTTTTTCATGGACAAAAAAAAAAATAGTGTATTTATTGTACTAGTATAATATAGATGATGGAGACAACACAGAAAATAAGATGTTTTAAATAGTATACATTATAACAGGGGTGGTCAACTTTTAAAGGCTTCTGATCGACTTCTCAGTTTTTCTTGGTTGTCACAACAAAAAAAAAAAAAAAAAAAAATGATTATAACTGAGCAAAAATATATTTTATTTACATGCATGTTACACTTCCTATATTTATTCTGTCAGTGGCGGCTCGTGGTGTTAAAAATAGGTGGTGCGCAAAATAACTAACAAGTATTTCCTATGATGTAACATATTTTTATTGGTTTTAAATAATGTATAGGTATCTTATTTATAATATGCATATTTAATTTAGAATAATAGTCATTGGTAAAATGACGAGTATATTGCTGAGATTTTTGTTTTGTAACTTGTATTAAATTGAAATCCGGTCTTCTCAATATTTTAATTTTAATTTTTTCCTCATTTGTATATAGAGAGAATTTTTTTTTTTAAAAGATTTTCTACTGAATTCATTTTTAAAGAAAAAATTACGTGTTAATTCTAAGAGGAAAGAATGCACTATGACGGGTAAAATATATAATATACATATATTATGAAATAATGTCGACAATTTGATACAAAAATCAGATTACAAAATGGAAAAACCTCAAAATTAATCGAAGATAACATTTTTTTTTAAAATCGGTTCGCAGTAGTAACTGCGTACCGAATTGCATTGTATTTAGAGGTCCCATACGTATTTTATATAGTGCGGTTCTGTCACAGTGTTGCGCACCGATTGGTGTGTGCATTTTGCATAACTGTTTTTAACTTTAGGAGCAATATGTTCACGACATAATTCTTTACCGAAAAATATTGTTAAATATTTTTTTTTTAACAGCACACCGATATTAAAAAATTACAATTTACAACGGTTAAGTTTTAAAAAATAAAAAGTATTATTTTGATAAAATAGCATGTGGTGCGCTTGCATCTGCGCACTTACGCACGAGCCGCCACTATATTCTGTTTAATATCAATAAGTAATAATAACTTTAATTTTATAATCTTAAATAACATGTATTTTAATATATATATATATTAATATCATATATTTTATCAATTTATACGAAGCGATAAATACAGTTATTTAATATAGAATATATATTAGAATATGTACAACGTACCTACATAACTATTCAATCTCAATGTATAATTTTGTTTTTCATAGTTATTTATTACTATATATTATTAACAAATATATTTTTTATTAATTGTTATTATTTTAATTTTTATACTTGTGGGTTGAACAAAGATATAAAAATGTACAGAAAAAAAAATACATTTTTTAACTGTTTTTTAAAAGAATTCGAAAAAAATTGAAAGGGAGTCGTGACTGACCTGTTGGCCACCCTTTTTTTTTTTAATTGAATCAAACGCCGAGCGGGTGTTGGCCACCCCTACACTACAATTATATATATAAAAAAAAGTATTGTGGGTCAGAAATTTTAGTACCCTAAATTATACAAATCAGTTTCATATAAATAAGAACTCTAACATGTTTAAAAATAATTACAATAAAAATTATATACTCAAGTATTAGGTATACATGAATGTGCAACTTACTTCAATTTTATCTTCAGTATATCTTTTAATTGCTTCTTCTTCTGTAAGACCAACACAGCCATATTCAAGAGGTGAAAAAACTGTTGTAGCAATATCATCATAATCCATTACTTCTTGACTGCCACCATACAATCTCCTAGCTAATAGTTTACCAGCTTGAATTGCTACAGGTGTTAACTCAGGTCTTTCCTTATCATTGCAAAATAAAGTGAACATTGAATAGTTAATGAATCACATATTACATATAATAAGTAAGAATAATTTAGGTTATATTTAGTTGAAACTCTGGTTGACTCGTGGTTGACGAGTGATATAAAGACGCGGTTGGCGACAGGCGTTTTGATAACGGTTGCCGCACGGGTCCGTGTCAACTTCAAAATATGTATTTGTAATAAATAAATTATTTAAATAGCATATTTATTTTTTTAAAAAAAATTAGTAGTTTACGATCATTTCTTTGTTGAGTAATAATGCAAAAAAAAAAAAAAAAAGAGTATGTCGAAATATAGATTTGTCTTTAATACAATATAAATGAGTAAAATCAATTATTTCTTTAACAAAATTTAATTGACAAAGAAAAATCAGTCAAATAAAATGTATGCATACACAGTACACACACACTCACATGTTCATTCATTGCTGTTAATGACAAGTATCACATCTAGCAAGATGTTTCAATCAACATTTTGTTACTTACAGAAATTTAACATATCATAAAAATGGAATTTTGTAAATATAGCAGATTTAAAATTTTTGAAATTTAATAATAAATATGAATTAGATGGTACTAGTGTATGATGGTTTTAAGAATTATTTTAATTGAATTTCATATTGATTATTTGAGTTATATATTTAATTTATATGCACAGTACTCACATGCAATACATCACCAACTGCATAGATATTAGGAATATTGGTCTGTTCATTTTGAACAATAAATTTACCAGATTCTGGGTGAGTCTGTAATCCAATAACAGATGATTTTAATTCATCAGAGAGAGGTCTACGTCCAGTAGCTACAAGAACTGTATCAAATTCTCCTTGTCCATCCTAAAACAAAATTAACATAACAAATGTTGTAATTCATTAGTTATTTATAATTACTTACTTCATCACCTGTCCATGTTACTAATAGTTTACCATTTGGTTGCTTGGATATTTTGACAGGTTTCTTTCCAATGAAAAATCTTACACCTTTACTCTCCATTTCAGCTTGAACTAATTTTACCATATCTCTATCAAAACCTCTAAGAACCATAGACCTTACCATGACAGTTGCTTCATATCCCAAGCCTTTTAAAAATCCTGCACATTCTAATCCAATATCTAAAAAAATTATTTAAATAAATGTAGGTTTTATGTAGTAAGTACTAAATAGTAAGTATATTACTTACATCCAGCTCCAATAACTAAAGTATTTCCGGGTGGGGTAGGTAGTGAAAATAGATCATCACTAGTAATACAATATTCTTTACATCCGGGAAAATCAGGATATCTTGGACGACCACCAACAGCTATTAAAATATCTTTAGCTGTTAATCTTCGTTCTTTTCCACCTTTCATCTTTGCTACAACTGTATGTTTATCTTCAAATACACCATGCCCGTTGACATATTCAATTTTTCTGTAAAAATGATTGTTATTGAATTAACTATTTAAAATTTGAAAAATTTATTTATAATACATACTTGTCTCTTAATTGCACTCGTGTAACCCAATTAACAGATTTAATATGATTTTGTACAGACTCCACTAAAGCTCCCCAATCAAAAGAAATGGGATCTGGTACATTCCATCCGTAACAACGAGCTTCCTATAATTATTATTAATTATACATAAAATCAATAACAAATCCATATGAAATTAAGAAATTAGATAGAGTAAAAAACTGGAATAAATATAAATATAAAAATTGACTTACATGAATTGATTCACCTAATAATGCAGCTTGATGCATTAGTTTTTTAGGTATACAACCAACATTAACACAAGTACCACCTATGCCCCATGTAGTTCCTTGTTCTGATGGGATAACAAAATCTAAAACAACTACTTTTTTCCCAAAACTTGTTGCTTCTTTAGCACAAGCTAAACCACCAGATCCTCCGCCTATTACTAAAAGATCAAAATCATATTGGGTACCTAGAATATAAACATAGATTAAAAACCATACATATTTAAAATTATATATTTCATTATTAATAATATAAAATATATTTTTTGTAAAAATATAAAATATGTACACTCTTTTATCCTGACAGGAGAGGCAATAAATATATTATTATATCAATTTATCATTTAATTTAAAGTCAACATAATAATTTAGTTTAATTGATGTATATCAATTTATTCATATAGTTTAATATTATGTATATAATTTGTCTTTAATAACACATCTTTAAAGTACTTTTGGATAAAACAATATATTTTATCAAATTAATGCAATGAAGTATGTTAAGTCTTATAATCATACAACTAAACATTTTACAATATTTTTTTAGATTCTGAACGGAGTGAAGAATGTATTTTATAATGGAGTTTTTATATTTAATCCATAGAACGAAAATATTTTATTTTATAATAAATATATTCTATTTATATAAGCTATATATCAAGACAATAAACATGAATCATGTTTGTCATTTTGTATATGATTTTTACTCATTTAAGTTATACATAGAAAATAACAAATATGAGTAAAGTGTGTATGTCATATATTAGTCATAAATTAATGAGTCACATAAGGAAAAATATAAGAATCACAGATTTCAAAGCAAAATATTTGCATTTAAATTAATATTCTAATTTTAAAATATTAAAAAAATGTAAATTATAAAAAAATAATAAATGTTAAATTATTTGAATTTTGTTATCATAGAGAATCATAATATTTAATAGCTTTTAAGTAATAATTTTAACTAATTACGTACTCAATTTTCTTAAAAAATAAGTGTTATTGTTTACTAATAACTTTACATCTACAATATTTTTAAAAATTTTAGTGGATAAGGAACGAGCAAAAAACATTTTAATAAAAGTTCTATATTTACAGCGAAAATTAAAACTAGTTATTATGTAATAACTAGTTAAATTAATAATAAAAATATCTAAGCGAGTAATGACGGAAATGTATGACTGATAAGAATCATGATTTATCAGTGCGGGATATTACTTTCAAAAACCAAGAGAAAAATATTATCATGAAAGTTATATAACTTTGGTATGGAATGGTTTCCATTTTATGGTTACCTATTGTAAGTGCAAGTTATTAGTTCATTCGACAAAAAACAAGATGTGCTCAATATTAGTCACTGGTGCAAATAGAGGAATAGGACTAGGATTGGTGAAACATTTGTTAACAAATCAATCGTTTAAGGTGGATAATGTGTTCGCGACATGCAGAGATAAAGGAAAAGCTAAGGTAATTATACTCACTTGGTTCAACAGGAGCCATTATAAAATGATTGTATTGATGTATAAAAAATAGTAAAAAATTATTTTATTAATTTATATAAATATTAATATAAATTGTAAACAATAACACAATTAAGTGAGACGAAAATAGAATATTAATTAAAAATGGAATTGTTAATCAGTTACCAGTTACAAGAATACTGACTACTCAGCGTAGAGTACTATAGTGTATTTCCAATGAAATGAAATCGAATAAAGGAAATACCTTGATGTTATTCATCATCCTTATCTAACGATGACTTGGAACTAACAAAGATAACACTCATGGAGGAAATTTGTAAAGTGGGAAATTTAAATAATGTCTGCATAAAATACATTTTTTTCTATCAAATTACTAGTGTATCAAAGCTATTATATTAGTATAATATAGAATATCTAGCATTTATATCGGTAGTATTTCCCACCAAAATATGTGAATTATCTTTTATTTTATTATCAAGAATTAAAATTTGACCATAATTGTATACAAAGCGACCTTGGTTGAAATAAAGGATTTAATTAATTTTTAATTTATTATTTTACCTAAAATTATTTTTTTGCTTTTCTTTTAATTTTATTCTTAAGATAACAGGAAGAAGTTCTAAAACGCAGTTGTTTCTTCTGTTTAATTGTCTAATGGCTCTTATCAATTAATTCTCTTACTAGTGAAATTATTAATAATTTTATGTTAAAATAGTCATACATTTAAACACGGTATTTTACTATGATGAAGATTTATAGACATTCTTAAATTTTATCAAATATACTATTTCAAATAAGTGGCAGCATGAGCTTTCAAAATTTGAAATCAGATTTTATCTGGTCATCAATTTTTATTTTTTATTCCACGTATGAAATAAAAATTCTATTGGTTACCTAGTTATTGTTTTTATTGAGGATGATGAACATCTAAGTAAACCTATTTATTTATATTATAAAATAAACAAATAATTATAACAAAATAGTAAATAATTGATAACTGTAATGCTGTTTCTTTAGAAACAAAACATACACTTTTAATACTTAATGTTGTATTATCGTGCATTGGGATAGTATGTAAACTATTTTCCTCAAGTCTTTTTTAAATTTATACCCATAAGTATAATTTCTTCCTTTATTTTTTAATCAATTTGTCATCACAAGTTTTAAATTTCTGTCATAACTCAAAACTAATTTTAATTATCATTGCTTCATGTTTTCTTATGTTGATTTTAAGTAAATGATATGTCTTTTATGTAGATATTATTTCATAAAAAAGTTTTTTGTTTTAATCCATATCCAATTTTTTTTTTAATGTTATTTAAAATTTCTAATAAGTTATTATAATTATATACTCTATTTAACTTAATATACTGGTTAGTTTTCACCATGGTGTTTCAATGTACTCACCATATCTCTGCCACACTGCTTAATTATAATTACATACAAACCGGTTTATTCTTGATTAGAGTATACCTGTTACTTTTATGAAACATTACGAACAAAGATAAGAATTTTCTTATTATTTTTTATTCCAATTATTGAATTCTGTTGCTATTAATTATTGTTTAAAACAAAGTTTACCATTCTTATTTCCAATGAAATAATAAGGTGTTATTAGTTAAATTTTCACGTTTCCTGTCATATTTTCTATATTTTTGTTGATATTAAGCCGGGTTTACACCAAGGTTTATAGATGATAGCCTCAAAGTGATGTAAACAAATCAAAACCCACCGCCCGTCCCCTATCAAGTGACGTCACCCGTCGTACAACATTTGGCGGCTATTTAGTATTTGTATGACACGTAGACATTAATAATTATTATTATAGTATTTGTATTGTTTTTACTGTTTTTAGATACAATATTTGTATATTATAATTATTTTCTAAATCCCCGTTCTATGTTTATAAGACATGTTTCTTTTAAAATCATCTTAGATTGAAAATCAATTATATGAAAATGAATAATGGCATATTGCCAAAAAGCAATCTAATTAGCTCTAGATTACTATGCAAAGTACCTACCATACGCGTCGCATCAAATAATATACATTTTTCATCATCAATCGGTATGCTGGAATAAAAATTGCTAACTATGAGCTACTTGAACAAATTGAGCAGTCCTTCGCCAGGACACTTACCAGACATTTTCTATACTCGACAAACTTCAGTATAAGCTCTTAGTTCTCATAGTGCTGGACGCTGGTCATTTATATGACCATATTATTGTTTGAATTACATCATAAATATTATTTTAGAAGCAATTTTAACAAATTCATTTTTATTTTGTATAATATGCATAATGCATATCAATTATAAAGCATTATAGTTATACATATTAATTACATTTATATAATTTATAGACAATTTAAATTTTCGATTTTTGTAAAATTTTTGTTTTTAAACATCTATAAAATTTAATTGGTAGACCGAAAACTCTTGAAAATTTAATACAAGGTTTATAATAAGTTAAACTTATCGTAACTAAAAATATCGGTGATCGGTTTACTCAAATTTTTTTTATAAGCCCTTAATGCTCAAATTTGTATAAAATGTGTAAAAATCACGATAATTTGCAAGTTATTTTGTAGATAAAAATTCATAACATTTTTTCTGTTCATACTTAAGGTTCAAAATTTTAACACTAGGTTATCTATAAGCTACTCTTCAAAAATTTTTTTAAAAAAAAATTTCTACCGGACTTAAAGGAAAAAATTTTATGACTGTTTTAAATGTAAATATTTACGAAATTGCATAAAATAGCAATTAATTCTCAAACGATTTTAAATATTTGTTATAATTCGAAAAGTATAAGTTGCAGATTGGCATTTCCTTTATGTCATATTTTTTTCAAAATATTATATTGATTTTTAAGCCACTTAAAGGCATTTAAAATATTCGATTTTTTTACATTTTTTTTTATAATCGGTGATAAAAAAAATTTGGCTAGTACAAAATACTTGAAAATTTAATAGAAGATTCCACAAAAGTAGTTCTTATTGTCATTCAAAAATTATTAAAATCCATGTGCACAATTTTTTTTTATAAGCGTTTGAACAGCGAATATTGACATAAAATTACATGTAAAATATAATATAATGTATAATATTCTAGACTGACAAACTATGTTTCTATGTATTTAAACTATATTTATTCGATTTTAATTTCTAAGTTATTACAATTCCAAAAACTAGTTATAAGACCTTGACCATTTAATAGATTCTGTAGCGTAATAAATACATATTTAAAACTTAAAACGAAACTAAAATAATCGATATTTGAAATTAAAAATATCTTAAATTATTCATAAATTTTTGACTTTCCTAGAAGGTGAAACTAAATAAAGTAAGTTGAGAACTACTCATAAATTATTTATAAAAATAATAAAATTTATAAAGTTGGTATAATTCCTTTCAATATTAAGAAGGAAATTATAAGGTAGATCTAAGACATTAAAAAAAACCCATTCTATTAATTTTTTATAAAAAACCATGTACCTATTGAAGTTTGAATAAATTAATTGTATTATTTTAAAGAACTAAAATAAATCTAGAACATAAAATAACCCTAATGATCGCTTAGTGGTACAACAACCTATGTGGGTGGTGATGTCTAACACAGAGACATAAAGGGGGCCCAATCACAGATGTACATTTATACAAATCTAATATGGTATTTTGAGAGTGAAATAATTGTGTAGCGTGTTTAATGACAGGTTAATAGTAAGTAATAATTTAAAAAATATAATAATAATAATAATTATGAATACTTAAATAGATATAGGGTCTCAGATTTACCTTATCATCGAGACCCCAAGATCCTAGTTGCGCCACTTTTTAGTTCATTATATTATAAATTAATTGTATATTTTTTTGTAGGAGTTAATGGAATTGGAAAGTAATTCACAACTTCACATTCTGGAAGCAGGTAAATAATTTAACTATTTCTGTAAATAGGTAATTTATTTTGAATTAACATTTTTTATAAAAATAATGAAAGCATTTTTAAATTTATAATTCATTTTGACTTTTATTGTGCAACATCCTTCTCAGATTTAAAATCACCGTACAATTTCTTATTAATAATTATTTTTTAACTTTTTCTAAATTAATCTTTTCAATACAAAAAAATAATTAATGTTCTATATTTATTAACAATAAACAATATTGTTTTATTCTTGAAGTAATTTGTATGCATTAATTGTAGTTAAAAATATAATATTAACATAATTTTAATGTCAATACGCAAATAGATCTAGTTTATTGAATGCTGAAAAAGTCTGATAAATATAAAAATGTTTTTTTAATTATAATTTAATTATTAATTATTAACCGTAAGATATTATAAAATTATTATTTATTAAAAACTATTATTATTACACATCATTGTTACTATTAAATTATTCTTTATTCTTTTATATATACTTATACATATTTTTAAAAAATAACTTGTTTATCATCTGCTTATTTACATAAGTGTATGCACTTGAAGATGATATTCCATTCCATTTTATTTTAATTTTTCTCCAAATTTATTCAAATTTAATTTTCTCACATTTTATCGATCGACTTCATAAATACAAACATAGTTAAATATTTTATAGTTATAACTTGTTTAGTTGTTTAACATACAGTCTCTAATAATTCGTTTTGAAATTCAAACAAATTCACGTAAGACTATTTAAAGATAATTTTTCGTTTTTTTTCTTATATTTCAACTTTTTTCCAGACTTTCTTTCCTTGATCATTTTTATGAAAATATTTAGATTAAATTAATTATACCTAAGCGTAAGTAAATTTAATTGTGAAATATTATTCATAACTAAAATTATTTAATTTTTAATCAGATACATATAATTTAATTCTAATTAATATATATATGTTCTTATTTTTGTTTTAAAATCATTATATTTATATTTTTTGTTAAGTAATTTTAATTAAAGATATTTTACAACTTTTTTTAAAAATATAACTTGATAGAAAAAAAAAACTAGGACATAATAAAATTATTATATATTTTTATTTTTGTTCATTATTATTTTATTATTAATTTAAATGTTGTATTATTTATTATGTATGTAAAATTTTCTTCTGTTTTTTTATTTACATTATTTTAGATCTAATTGATCATGGTTCATTTTTCAATTTGGCTTCTCAAGTTTCAAATATAGTGAAGGATAATGGTCTTAATGTTCTAATTAATAATGCTGGAATATCATCAAAATTTAATAGGATTGGTTTAGTAAAATCTGAAGATTTATTAAACCATTTTAAAATAAATACTATTGGTCCTATAATGCTCACACAGGTAAGATACTTGGAAATTCAATGTTTCAATTTAAATTTACGAATATATAATTTATATAATTATTTAATTTATGCATTTTCTTAGGCATTATTACCACTATTAAAATTGGCTTCGGAAAAAAATCAGTCATCTACTGGTGTAAATAAAGCTGTAATTGTTAATATGAGTTCAATTTTGGGTTCCATCACATTAAATGATCAAGGTGGATTTTATCCATATAGAACAAGCAAAGTAATTTTATTATGATATTATAATTTATATATATATATATATATTAAAATCCGATCCGTGTTCTATATATCGAGTATCCATGTACTCGGATATGTATTATTTTTATTTTTCAATGTATGTATTCACATACATCCTATTTGAGTTTGTTCCGATTTCCCTTACTCTCTGATCAAAAAAAAAATTTCAGACATTTTTTATCTGAGTTCGGACACAGTATGGTGCTGAATTAAACTTGTATAACATATATTCGATTTTATCTTTTTTTTTTATATATTTTGGTGCATTTTGATGATATATGTATAATAATTCATATTTATGTTATCATTAGGGCTGGGATTTTGATGCAAAGGCATCTTTTTTTCTGATGTTTTAAAATGTTGATCCATAAGTATAAAATGTGTTCTGGGTGATACTGATTATTTTAAAGTATTTTTTATTTTGCATTATTTTGCATTTTTTGACAAAATTAACCTTAAATGTATTTTTAGGACATCTTTTTATGTTTTTAGTGCATTTTTCACAATTTCTTCATAAAATGAACGAAAATTGTTGCGATTCACAAAAAACTTTCGGCAAACTGCTGACGGTACGAATAATAAATTATATATAGTATCACATATTCATATATTTCATCATAGCTAGGCTTTTTCCCGAAAATTATCACCGTTATATTATACATACTAAACATACATAGGTACAAGTGATTGTCGATAACAATTTTATCATAGCTAGGTTTAGATAACTATTACTGAATTAGTAACCAATTAGTACGTCCCGTCGTCGTAGTCTCGATAGCATTCGTTGTGTTTCGTCCTATCATGTTTTTTCGTGTGATTCATAAGTTCAATATGCCAATACGAAAGTAAAAACGTCGAAATCAAATTGATTAACGAAATATGTGAATGAATTCGGTAAAGAAATTTTTTCTACAGACAGTGAAATATTATTTTGCAATATAAAAGTGGCTTCTGAAAAAAAATTTACCATTGTACAACACATTTCCCGAGATAAATAAACGTACAATAAACAAAAAAAAATACATTACTGTAGTATAATTAAAATTTTTTTTTTCTTATTTTTAACCTATGATAAGTATAATTTAAATGCATTTTTTTAGTGCATTTTTTGAGTATTTTAAGTCATTTTTGCATTTTTTTAAGGGCATTTTTTGAAATTATTTAGGGCATTAAAATCCCAACCCTAGTAATAAGTAATAACTAATGACTAATGAGTAATACACCTACTTGGGTATATAGGCACAATAGAATAGAAATCGGACAGAAATCGCACGAACTCGCCGCATTAGCATTAGCATTAGCTACGACATAGCGGTTCCAGTGGCGTAATAACAGGCAGGCTATTAATAACATTTTCACCAATTTTTATTCTCTACTAATTTACAAAAATGAAAAATACACTGAGATAGTAAATACTAAACACGATTTAGTGTTTAGGTATATATAGGTAAATTCTTTAATAATAAAAAAAAAGACCAAGGGGGAGGATTGATCCCCCAAATCCCCCTCCCGTAAATACGCCGCTGTCTGATTTTAATACTTCTTATGATTTATAATAATAAATTATTAATTATTATGAATATTTGTAATTTATTATAATAGGATTTATAAAATGATATGGACCCTTTTGACATATTATCAAATGTATGAAATTATCGTCTGACAATTATGTATATTTCTATTCACATAAAAATATGTAATAAGATTTTTGTATAGTTAATATAATCAATGGAAGTCATAACAAAAAATATAATTTATTAATAATAAAATAATAATAAATAGTGTTTTCTATTTAAGATATTTTTATTTTACTGTGCATGTGTAGACATATTTATTTAAAATTGGAATTTATCAAGAACAAATGTATTTAAATGTACGCAGTTAAAACTATTCAAATTCAAGATCATGTGTTAGAAATATTTCCTGTTATTTTAATAATATAACACGGTATTTGTACATGATGGATAGTGAATACAATAGTTTACCGCTAGTAAAGGCACCTTAGACTGCACCTACACTGAGAACGTATTTGATCCGATTGTCATCAGTCACTGTGTCCCCCACACTGGACAAGGATGTCGACCGCACCGGACGACTGCGCTCATTTTATCCCATAATGAGGACCTGTTGTAAATATTTTATTTCAGTAGTCATTACGCTATCATTTGTTCAAGTGCTAACTAAAAATGAGTGACTCCGAGGATGATATTTCTCTTTGGTTTCTAACTGAAACAGTTAGGCCATTGAAAAAAAAAAAAATTGGGTGCAGGAATTTAATAAGGAAAGGAAAAAAAATTCACTTTAGGACCTCTCTACCCCTTCATGATTATCCAGACAAATTCTTCAACTACTTTAGGATGAATGTGGACACGTTTAACTATTATTATTTAACTATATATTGGAGGCAATTCAAGATGATGTAAGGAAACGGAGCATTTTCTTTTCAAGATAAAAACATGTTCAATGATCTTCTAATTTATAACTAAAATGAATAAGTGCATACATAATGCTTACTTACTATCTACTTTTAACTGTTCGCCAATTGAATTCCATGCAGGAGTTTTTCTGTCTTAATTGTGGTAATTCTTTGTTCGCTGGTCCCACAATTCTTGATTTCCTCTAACCAATTCAATTAAATAATCTTTATCCATTTTTTTTAAAAACTGCAAAACAAGTTTATAGAATTGATACTTTAAAATTAATGTTTTGCAGATTAACTTTAAACTTTTACAGTGTAGTGAGTGTACATAATGCGCTGATATTGGAAGACATCGGTTGAAAAACAAAATGATTTATTTCCAATCCGATATCGTACGGTGTCGTTTGACGACGTCCGGCTCCGTGTCGGACGACAATCGGATCAAATACGTTCTCAGTGTAGGTGCAATCTTAACGGGTACCTGTCCTACAATCTTAAATGGGGTACCTGTGTCTATAAATCGATAAGGGACAATTACTGTGAAAAATATATTTTCTCAACATATATCGGAAATCTGTGTGCGATAACGTTACAATAAGGTATTTCAATATTTGTGATTTTCTCAAGCTTTTTTTGCGATTTTTGTGGTACTATTACTTATTTATATGATGCGGAAGCCTTCCACCAATAAAAAATTTCCGTCAATACTTTGCTAAATTATATATACTAAGGTACCTATTGTTGTAATACTTATTTTTACCATAATAGTTGTTTTAAGTAAATAAAAGAACCATAAATACATGCTTGTATAATTTATAGTTTAAATACTTAATCATAAAATTAAATTTTTTTTTATTGTTTTACTTTATTAGGTTGCTATAAATGTGGCCACAAAGTCATTGAGTGTCGATCTTAAAAATAATGGAATATTGACAGTGAGCATTCATCCTGGATGGGTCAAAACTGCAATGGGTGGTGCAAATGCACCAATTGAAGTTGAACAGTCTGTCGCTGGCATCTGCACATTTTTAAAAAATATTAACAAATCACATAACGGAGGATTTTATGATTTTGAAGGAAAATTACTTCCTTGGTAAAAAGTGAAAAGTAATGTAAATCATAGTGTTATAGATTTAAAAAGTATTAAACTATTGACTTATTGTTTTTAGATATAATAATATATATATATATATATATTATTTTAATAAATATAAAATTAATTTTATTAATAGTTCTTTATTTTATGTAAATTAATAAAGTTGAAGGATCTACGAGTATTAATTTTATAGTTTTATAAATTATATTATGTAATTTTCCTAGAAAAAATTTCAAGTTCCTATAACTGCCTGTATACAGGGTTGGATTTAAGCTCAGGTCATATAGATTGCAGTCTATAGGCCCACGCAACAACAAAGCCCTTACTATATATCACAAACTATATATACATATATATAGGTATATATATTTATACATATATAAAACTCTGCTTAATAATTAAATAATATTGTAATGCTGCACTATTTTCAGATTTCTAAAATAGGCTTTGTGTAATGAAAAATATAAAAATATCGTTATTTTTCTAAATTCGCATATCCTATATACAAATATTAATGAAAATTTACCACAAATTATATGATTAATTAGGATATTAACTGATTCAGTCCATGTCTTTTAA
This sequence comes from Sipha maydis, assembly GCA_034509805.1. NCBI lineage: Eukaryota > Metazoa > Arthropoda > Insecta > Hemiptera > Aphididae > Sipha > Sipha maydis. The sequence goes on from JASXSY010001093.1 coordinate 130,009, forward strand.
CCTAGAGTTTCTAAAATTTGATGATGAAAAAAATGATTAAGTTTTATCTCAAGAAAGATGTATGTACCAAATTTTCGTAGAAAAAACATCAAAGATTGTTCTCCTTATATCGAGGTAGCTTTAAAAATGTATATATCACTTCTGGTTAACAACAACACCGGATTAAGATTTTTTTAAAACTAAAGTTAATTAAAAACTAGCTCCTAACATACATAACAGAAAAAAGACTCAACATGTTAGGTTTATTTATGTATATGTAAATTCATAACAAAAAATGTATGATATCCAACCTAGAAATTATAAAAAAAAAATACTAACGGGGGATTTAAACGCCTAAATCGGAAGAAAGCCTATTATAGGGCTGGAAAAATTGCACTTAATATCAAATATTATTAGCATGAGAATAATACATTTTGCATCATCGAAGAACCTGGCAGCAAGTTTTTTCCGATAAAGGATATTTTTAAGTACACGTGTGTTATTTATACACTTGTAGAGTTTACACGTAGATATCTTCAGACACAAGAATAAAGAACCAAATCAACCACGTTATAATTAATTGTAGACATAAAACATACATGAAAATGTGAGAAGCTACAAGGGAGTAGATGGTGATTTGAACCACTATCTGATAATCCTGAACCTCATACAAAAGTTATTAGTGAGCTGGGAGAAGGAAAAACAACATATATAAAAAATAAAAATAAATTCATCGCTAATAAAGCAAAAAATCCAGCGAAATTTCAAGTTTGCCAAAATATTCAGTGCCACAGAATGACAATGGTATTGAACAACACGGAAAATAATCAGAGAAACAGTGAATGAAGCCGTAAAAAACTTGCAAGTATCTTGATATCGAAGAAAAATAATCAGTGGTTTATTATGAAATGTGATGAAGCAGTCAGGAAACAGAATTAAAGTTCTGCAAAATGCTGCACAAGAGAACATACAAGCCTATCAATATCTTAAGCAAGTAAAATATTAAAACAGAATAAAAGACCCGCGAAAAATAAATTTATAGAGGATATCGAAATATTCAAAATAAATTCTTGATTATTCTTTGACAAATGCTAGTTTGTAATACAAGGCTACAAAGCAAGAGCGTTAATAATGCAGAATGATCAGGAAAACCTTACAATTGACACCAAGACAATTTTAAACAGTATGCAGGATAACATCGCACTCTACGAAAAAATAATTTACCATATGTCGGAGCGAGAAATGTATTAGATGAAGTTGAAAATAAAATAAATATTCTAAAAAATAATATAAGGCATCCCGTAGAGGATGACATAAACTCGGAGTTAATAAAACAAGCAGTTAATAACTAAAACACATCAATTAATTTATAATATATGAGTTAAAGATAAAATACCAACTGACTGATATATACGGCAATCATCTGTCCAATTTTCAAAAAGAGAAATCCAATAGAAGTTGAAAACTATTGAGAAATCTCCCTTTTAGATACAAGCTACAAGGTTTTGTCTTTGACAATCCTCAAATGACTAGAAGAATATTTAATTGGTATTAACGGAAAATACTAAAGCGAATTTATAAGAAGGTAATCAACTACTAACCATATATTTACTATTCGATAGACTATAAAAAAATACTATGAATATGGTAAAGAGAAAAAAAAATCCACATAGTTTACGTTGATTTTAAGCAAGCTTACGATAACATAAATAGAGATTAATTATGAACTACTTTGAAGAATCTAGGTATCCAGAATAAAATATAGGAATGGTTAAAATATGCAACTCAAACATATTCTACAAAGTACAATGATAGGAGAAACTATCCTTCCATTTTGAAGTAAAATAGGGAGATGCCCTCTCTTCTATATTGTTTAACTTTGCCCTTGAAACAGTCAACTCAGGTTTTTATATTGAAATTTTAAAACGTTTAAGAGATCCGATTTGTTAAAAAAGGCAAGACAAATGGAAAAATGGTTAGTTTTGTCATTACTATAATACATCGTGTCTTTCCTTTTTTTTAGTTCCACTATTTTTAGCTAATAAAAAAATGTCTGAAATTCCACAATCTCCGTATACACCAGATATTGCACCATATGATTTATATTTATTTCCAAGTCTAAAACTTGGACCCAAAGGTAAGCATTTTGCAACGATTGAAGACATTAAAGCTAATGAGATAGCGAATCTCAAAGCAACACCAATAGAGAGATATAAAATTTGTTTCCAGTAGTAACTAAGTCATTGGAGTAAGTGTGTCTGTGCTAAAAGACGATATTTTAAAAGAGATTTAGAATATTTAAGTTTAAATTGTATTTTTAAAAAAAATAATTAAAATTCCGGGTACTTTTTGATCCTACTATGTAATTACACCGAATATTGCACAGTGTGAAGTTGATTTGAAACGTCTCTGAAACGGTTATGTGACCGAATATTGCACAGTGGGAAGTACGTCAATCTCACGCAGCAGTGTTTCTAGAGCAACTCTACTTGTAGTTGTATACATACAAAATGATATTCCTTGTATCAATAACTGCATATTTATTACAATATAATATATTATATTAAACAAAATACTCATCAGTAGGTAAGTATCAATGTCATATGTTTAATTTTAAAAGCGTGATTATTTATTATAAATCATTGAAAAATTAAATTAAAGTTTATAATCGTATATTAATTTTTGAAAAGTAATGTACCTAGTCGAAATCATTTAACAAGACTGATGACGAAAAAGATCAAAGAAACATTATATTTAGATATAATTTATATTATAGATTTATAGTCAAGTTTGTAAATAGTGTAATTTGGGAGGGAGAAACTCGTGCATCTGCTCTAATCTAATATTTTGTTTAATCTGAAAGTGACACATTCAAAACATTAATTTCTAAATGATCATTATTATACTCGAGTTTTATTATAAAATCATTGATTTCAATATTTAAAATTATAATTTAATCGAATTAAGTTTTGGTAGCATTCGTTTATCGTTTGAATTCTAATGTAAACATTATAATTTAAAAGGTATATAATTAAATAATTCAAATGATACTTTAAAATATGTACGAAATCTAGTTTCATTATCTGTTAGGCGTCTTTCAACCAAAATATTAAAAATCCTTATGCTCAGTTCACTAGACATTTTGTTGTCATCACTCCTCAAATAATTTATAATAATCAACAATCTTCATTACTTTAGTCTTCTAAAATATTATATAGCGTAGCACGTTCATTTTGGCGAGTAATTAAACAACTAAAAAAAAAAAATCAATGGTGTAGTAAAACAATTTCATCGTGCAAATAAGACCAAGCAATAGCTCACCACGCAATCATACATGCGTGGTTGTAGGAAACCAAGGCTTAATGATAAATTTACGTCTTCAAATACTTCGATATCGTACGTACAAAAATTAAAAACCCAAGGAAATATTTTGTATGCTTATAAATAATCTATTTTTATATCTGACTAAATGCATCAGAGATCACAGTGGCTTGTCACTAGTTCACGGACCCACATTATTCACTGTTATTTATATTCTAAGATTTAGTATTACCATTGATTAATTATACAATTATACTTATTGTATATTTAGTCAAATGTATTAAATGTAACTCAATTTTGCCATTGCCAACAAGTGATTAGTTAAGTATGATATTTAATTAAAATTATAAATAAATAATAATATGATCAAATTTTTTATTAATTATTATTAATAACTAATTTTCTACAGCCACAACTTTACAATTAATTTTAATACATTGATTTAGGGGCCAATGTACAATGCACACCTTGAACATCTGGTAGTTATGGCACTGAAATTACTGCATTTTGGGAACTTTGAGTCTTGTCAGGTGCAAAATTGTCTTTTCCCTAAATATGATCGACGTCACTAAGATATTTAGACAGAAACGAGATTTGTAGGACTTGTCGATCGAAGGTTTTCTTAGACTTGAGCGTGAACATAATGTATGTAGATGAGTAACTTGTGGTCAGTATGCAATGTATAGCGCTCTTCGATTAGATGGATGAAGTAGTACGTGCTCAGTTAAGTGGTAAAAAAATTTCGGTCGTACAGCACGTACCTCAGTTTAGTGAAGACGGATTTTTTTTTAAAAAAAACCAAGTGGTTGCTACTTGTTGTCGACGTTTGGTTCAAGAAGGGCACCTATAGCGGTGTTTGACGCGTTAAAGCTGAGACGTAGTGCTGCATCAGTGCTCGGATACATACATTGATTTTGACAGCAGGTGTAGAAAATTGCTACATAATACGAATTAATAGAAATCGAAGAGGTTGCCGATTACCTTTATTTCTACCCAGTATTTGGAGCATGTATAATAGAGTTTTGAATGGAAAAAACAGAACCAACAATCACGCCGAAGTTGCTAATCGAAGACTAAATATGGAGATGGGCGTTAACCATCCAAGTTTGTGGTCTTTTATAACGTGTATTTAAAAAGTACAGTCAGGTTAAACTTTTATTTTATTTTTTTTATTAGGTAGAGACTTTTATTATAGTCAATTAGAAACAGGAAATAATCCTTCTAAAAATTAAAAAAAATATATTAATGTTAACAAGAGGATTTGAAATATCGTTCAAAATTATGAACAAAGTGAAATTTTGTCATTTTTGAGAGGGATAACCCAAAATATTTCTGTACAGTAACTTTGTAATTATTAAATTTTAATTGTACTGTATGTATTCAAATATGTATTTGTTTTTATATAATATTTTATATATATATGTATAATTTATATTTATTTTTATGTATATTATCATATTTGAATAAAATTACGTACACCCGTTTAAAATAATTTATTATTATTTATGTTTTTTTTCGCGTCTAAATATATTAAATATATTAAAGATTTAAAATATATAAATAACATCAAGAAACGTCAATTCTACTTTCGCCACTAGCGCCTCCACCAATTCGATTTTTACTATCTTCCTGGAAGCAGCGGTGTAGCCAAGATTTTTTTTCGAGGGGAGGGGGCTAATCAATTTTTTCAAGACTTTTGTAGTGACTTTTATAGACCATTAAAATAATTTTTTAATTTACTTAATATTTAGGGGGCTGCAGCCTACCTGGGTACGCCACTGCCTGGAAGTCACTCGAAATTGTCGGTTCGAACCAAGTTCTTGTAACCTTCCGTAATCTTTTCTTATGATAATTTCGAATTTATTAATTTAATTACTTACTATTGATTACTGCATAAAGAAGTGAATTAAAATCATTAACATAGTCTTTAATTATCATTTCGGTTATCTTTATTTGCTGTTTATTATTATCAATGCCTTATTTCATGCAATTATTGCTTGTATCAAAATGTATACTTATCAGTATCGGTTTGACCCCATTAGATTATTTAATACTTATTTGCGATGTTTACTACTACCTGTAAAATATTTATTATGAGTTAGTTTAATATGTATAGACGTTTATTCAGTACCTAAGTTACTTTTTATTAAAAACCATAATAGTTGTGTAATAATTTTCTTGTTGTATTTATATACGTATATTTATATATAGTACTTATACGTATTAAGTTTAAGTAAATCTTATAAAACAATAATGAATTATATATTTTATATGTGTATTTGGTTGTTAGTTGTAACTAAAATAATATGTGCGCCGTTAGATAAAATACAGGAAAAAAATGACAAATTATTCATAAATCAAGAAATCGTAAATTAATAAAGCATAAATAATAAAATAACATTTTGGTAATTCAAATAAATTATGTGCAGATTGAATTTATGCAGAAGTTTGGGTATTTGGATCGAACAGGCCCCCAAGCTTTAATAGCAGAAGACTCATTGGTTATTGCTTTAAAATTAACTCAAAAGTTTGGTGGATTAGAACAAACAGGAATATTTGATAATAATACACAAAAGGTTTGTAAATTAAATTTATATTCTTCATACTAACTTCAATATAATTAATTCAGTGGTTTAGAATTTATGATATTTTGTAGACTTATTTTTCATTATTTAATCTATATGTTGTTTTATGTTGGAATGCAAGGGCGTTCTCAGGAATTTTGATTGGGGGAGGGGGTTGAAGTGTTTTTTATTATTTCTATAGGAATCACCATGATAAAATAAATATAATTTATTTTATCATGGGAATCACTATAAAAATTAGATATCTTTTACAAAATATAAATAATGTAAAATTTTCATATTACAAAATATGTATCAGTTAAATTTAGTTTATATGGTAATTTATAATACTATACATAAGAGTACAAAATCAAGTTTATAAAACTTTTTCTAAGCCATTTTCTAAAGTAAAATTAAATTTGAAGGTCTCTTAGCTAAATAGGAGATATGTACTATCTTTACCTCGGCTTCTTTAAATAATTTTTGAAACTAAATAGTTATGTTTTCACATACATTTTTGAATTGTAAAAACAGTGGCTAAAGATAGATTAACTGATTCTTTTAAATCAAGATCAACTTTTGCAAAAAAGTACATGAAAATAACAACTCATTAAAAAGAAATTAATTTTAATTTTAGTTGAAAAATAATAATTAAATTGGAATACAAGTTATTGATAATAATAATTTTTACGATAATTTTTAATGTCTACAGAATCTGTTTTCATTATTTCAGAATATTGTAATTACTAATTTGCAACTCTAGAATTTTAAATTTAAAGACATATTGTAACTTAAAAATATATTGCGTTACGGGTCAGTGTCAAATATAGTGAGGGTGCAGGGTATGCAATACACTACCGGGGTCATAAGCTCTAAGGACTGACAAAATCAGAATTGAAAATTAAAAATTGTCTGTTTTGTTTTGTTTTTTTGCTTTTTTTAAATTTAGCTATTGACCAAAGCAAATACATTTAAATTATTTTAGTTATTTAATACTTCAACATGTATTAATTATGTTATTTAAGTGTTATGTTGAGCAAATATTTAAGGCATCAAATTGGTATTTGTACCCCAGTCTCCTGAAAGTGGCACTGGACGCGGTAGCCGATGTAAATTAGTGGTTAGATATATTGTCACAATTAAGATCAAATATACCGATCTATAAACCTTAAATCGCGTTTTCACGAGTAAAACGATTATAGACAATCAACAAAAGTAGAATTAAATTTGTAGTGAGAAACATTGTTTCAATATATTTGAACTACTATTTAATAGCTTATTTATTATTAACTTATTTGACTCAGTCAAACTTTTTTGTTCAAGTAATGACTTGTCTGCCAAATGTCTTCAAGTTGAAACCTGTGTTGACATATCTGAACGTATACATAGTGTAATTGATTAAAACTTTAGTTGTATACCGCAGTCACTCGTGCATATGTATTTCGTTGCTTTTGTTCTTGATTATTATACGTAGTATCTAAAATTATTTGAAGTTCTTCTTTTAACAAAACGAAAATTGTATACTTACATTTTCACGCACTACTGATTTCGGTGCTATTTTCAACTGAAAAAGTTAAATAAGCACTATAAGTCAATAAAAACTATATTTGTTATGGATTATTAGTTTCTCAAGCTTCCATTAATTTTGAATCTTATCCAATACATACTTATAAAAAAATTAAATATCAGTGACATTTTTCTAGTAAATTTAAAAATAAAAATGTAATAAACATTGTTGTTTTTTTTATAAAATTAGTTAATCAAATCAAAACGATGTGGTGTACTTGATATACCTCCAAAACGAAATAATATCAAAAAAAAAAGATTTGTCGTAACTTCAAATGGTTGGAACAAACGATATCTTACTTATTAGTAAGTAGATAATTGCTGACATTTTTTAATTAATATTTATCAGGTACATATAACCTACTATAGGTACCTACTCTAAAGATTCATATTTAATATCAAATATAATTCCAAATTGAAATAGTACCTATAGTTACATTCAGAATATGTCTTACTTATTATTGTACCAGTTAATCAGAGAATCCACTTTCACATATATATGTAAAAGTTGTTTGAAAACGAACCGTATAAACTTTATGAATGAAATCATGTAAGTGAATCGGATCACAAAATGTATTTGCAATTAACAAAAAAAATGGTTTTTTAAGAGAACATTCGGTAGTACATTTATTGAAATTAAAATATATTACAAAACCACAACATTAGATTGAAAAAATCTCAAATTTTATAAAGAAATACATTTTTTATTTTACATTTAAACCTAACACAAAGTTTAGTCTATCTTAATATCTAATAAACCCTAAATAAAACTTTCAAACTATATTTAATAACCTAATTAGTATCCTGTAACTTGCCAGAGGAATTAAATGTTAGGTACATATTTGGTTTCAAAAATGACAATTTTTTTTTTAATCTTTAACAATAACTATTTTGATTTTTTTAAATCAGAACAAAATAATACATTATGCTTAATATTAAATTTAGTATATCAAATTATACTCCAAAAATATCACCTGAACACATTAAAAATGAAATTCAAAGGGCGTTTAGAATATGGAGTCAATATAGTAAACTTCATTTTTCGGAAGTATACAATGCTAATGCTGACATTGTGATTTCTTTCGGAGAGTTTGATCATGGCGATAAGTAAGTTTAAAATTTATAATTACCTGTTACTTTTTATAGTATTATGAGAATATAAACTCTGAATAAAATTATACTTATGACTAAGTAAAAAAAAAAATTATAATTTACTAATTCTAATTAACTAAACATTTTAATTCTGTATATCTGCGATATGGTTCCTATACCGTTGTAATAATTCAATATTAGCACCCCATAGCGACCACAATTATTTAAGTTGGTTGTTAAATAATCCAAAAGTATTACAATATTTTTTTTAGTAAATTTACTTTTTATAGGTATTTTAGTACTTATGAGTAAAACAAATTTATATATAAATTTACATATATGTATAAACTATTATATATTATAGTAAAATTTGTTTAGTTCATCATTAGGTTCGTCAACTTACGTTTTAGGTTTCCTTTTGATGGTCCAGGTAATACCCTTGCTCATGCATTTTATCCAACAGAGCTAGGTATTTTAGGTGGTGATATACATTTTGACAATAGTGAAGATTGGACATTACATAATTCTAACAGTGGTATTTATATTTATTTTTATCTACAATAAAGTTTATAATGATTAAATTAGATAATTTTATTGAAGGTGTGAATTTTTACTCAGTGGCTATTCATGAAATGGGCCATAGCCTAGGATTGGGACATTCGGCTGAATCTAACTCTATAATGAATCCTTATTATAAAGGTCCACAACCTCAAGATATCGGATATGACGATATATTAGGAATTCATTCATTATACAGTAAGATCATTTTGTTATTAGATATTATGTAGTTGAGAAAAAATAGAGTTGATGGTATTACCTCAGGGGTAGGTGGGCCTGCTCAGAGTTATTTATTTTGAGCTAGGTATAACTGTAATAGAATAGCTAATAAAATACAATTTTAATACCTAATATTTATACTTACTTGTATTTTATATTTATGAGTTGAAGTACATTTTTTATAATATTATTTTATTTATATCACTTTTGTTGTATTAAAATTTAAGAGCCAGTACACACGTGCGTTATATTAACGCGTAGCACCGCTGTGTCATCGTAATTGTGTTAATACCCGTAACTAAATTGACCAATACATACACGCAGGGGCAAACTGGGAGTAGTTCGGCCCAGGCGGAGAAAGATATGACCGGCCAAACATTTTTTTATACAATTGTTGTTCAATTGATGAAAATTTTCATTTTTTCTTTATCATATCTCTGTACTAACCTATTTAGTTTTTATTTTAACAATTTCTAAATTTATTTAGTTGTAGAACTTTTTTTATAATTTTTTATACTTCATCAAAAGAATATATTCAGATATTTCTAGAGGCAATGTTGTACTGTGGTGCAAATAGAACAACATAAAAATACTTTATACATTCGAGCACAAAACTTAAACTATGTCTAAATTGTTAATGTTTACATTCTATATGTATATATATATTTATCTAATACATACATTCTTAGAATAATTTCTGTTGCGTTTGAATTACAATAATACCCAATAATTATTATATTGTCTTTGTCTAAGATATGATTTTTCACAATAAAATACTAACAATATTCGCTTATTATGTAAATAGACGATAGTAGTAGCCCAAATAATTAATAATCCTACCGGCCCAGGCATATATTTCCTCCTCTCCACCCGGGCCAGTCCGCTCCTGCACACACGTCTTCGTCACCGCGCGTTATCGTGAAAGCTCGCACAAGATGAAAATTACTCCGATAATGAAACGACTAATGCCCGTTTACACGTGACGAGTAGTGACGTGGTATTGAAAGAAAAATATCAATACTTTTACTTGGTATCGAATCGAATTAAAATACTGATATGAGTAAAATATCGAAACAAAAGGATCGATATAAGTAAGTATCGAAAGAATAGTATCGGTACTTTACTGGTATCGGTAGTATCACAACGTCCCTATATGGCGGTAAATACATGATTCGATGCCATTCATTTGATACTAGTGCGTTTTTACCGATATGAATAAAGTATCGAAATCATGGTATAGATACAAAAAGTACTCATATCGAAAGAAAAAAATCGGTATTTTACTGGTATCGGTAGTATCGCAACATCCCTAACTGCAGGTTTTCTTCTTCTTCTTCTTCTTCTTCTTGTTCTGCCTCGCCTTCCTCCCAACTATTTGGGGTCGGCCACCCTTGTCCTACACCTCCACTTCACTCGGTCAATCACATTTCCTATGCACACACCGACAGCCCTCATGTCATTATTCTTAGTCTCCAACCATCTCTTTTAGATTCTGAACGGAGTGAAGAATGTATTGATTTTACAATGATGTGTGTTTTTTTTTTTTTTTTTTTTGTGTCTGTCGACAAGATTTGGGGGAGGAAAAATGCTTCGATTGCCTTATGTAGCAACTTTTCTGAAAGGAAAGTGAATCTATTTGGTACTTTGGGGGGGTCAAAAGTTAAAAATTTCCAATATTTTTTAAATGCGACGGGAAAAACCATAAAAAAATTTGGGAAAAACGGGAGTTTTTACGCAAAACCAGTTTTTGACATAATCAAATTTTTTATTTTGCTATAACTCAAAAACTAATCGATGTAAATACTTGAAATTTTCACCAAATGTTTAGATTAGCGTTCTCTATACACCATTAAATTTTCAAAGTATTTTGACTTTTATGAAGCTATTTATAGACAATTGAAATTTTCAATATTTTTAAGTATTTTTTTTTTAAATAACGATAACATTTTTTTGGCTGCCTAGAAAATCTTGAAAATTTAATACAAGGTTTCTTATAAGTTGTTCCTTAACTGATAAAAAAAAATCTAAAATCGTAAGTCACAATTTTTTTTTATAAGTGCTCAAAGTTACAATTTATACGAAATATGTAAAAATCACGATAATTTGCAAGTTATTTTGTAGATAAAAATTCATAAAATTTTTTCTGTTCATACTTAAGGTTCAAAATTTTAACACGAGGTTATGTATAAGCTACTCTTCAAAAATCTTTAAAAAAATTTCTACCGGAATTAGAGGAAAAAATTTTATGACTGTTTGAAATTTAAATATTTACGAAATTGCATAAAATAGCGATTTATTCTCAAACGATTTTAAATATTTTTTATAATTCAAAAAGTATAAGTCGCAGATTTTTGAAATTTCTACCAGCTGTTAAGATTGGTATTTCCTTTATGTCATATTTTTTTCAAAATATTATATTGATTTCTAAGCCACTTATAGGCATTTAAAATATTCGATTTTTTTACATTTTTTTTTTATAATCGGTGATAAAAAAAATTTGGCTCGTACAAAATACTTGAAAATTTAATAGAAGATTCCACAGAAGTAGTTCTTAAAGTCATTCAAAAATTATTAAAATCCATAGGCACAATTTTTTTTTATAAGCGTTTGAACAGCGAATATTGACAAAAAATTACATGTAAAATATAATATACTGTATAATATTCTAGACTGACAAAGATATCGGTTTTTTTTAAAATGCTCTAACTCAAAAATGAAAAACCGCAACAACTTGAAATTTTCACCAAATCTTTATATTGACGTTCTCTATACATGGTTAAGATTTCAAAGTATTTTGACATATTTTGACTTATTTATAGACAATTTAAATTTTCGATTTTTGTTAAATTTTTGTTTTTAAACATCTATAAAATTTAATTGATTGAGCGAAAACTCTTGAAAATTTTATACTAGGTTTATAATAAGTTAAACTTATCGTAACTAAAAAATATCGGTGATCGGTTAACTCAATTTTTTTTTATAAGCCCTTAATTCTCAAATTTGTATAAAATGTGTAAAAATCACGATAATTTGCATGTTATTTTGTAGATAAAAATTCATAAAATTTTTTTTGTTCATACTTAAGGTTCAAAATTTTAACACTAGGTTATCTATGAGCTACTCTTCAAAAATCTTTAAAAAAATTTCTACCGGACTAAGAGGAAAAAATTGTATGACTGTTTGAAATTTAAATATTTACGAAATTGCATAAAATAGCGATTTATTCTCAGACGATTTTAAATATTTGTTATAATTCAAAAAGTATAAGTCGCAGATTTTTGAAATTTCTACCAGCTGTTAAGATTGGTATTTCTTTTATGCAATATTTTTTTCAAAATATTATATTGATTTTTAAGCCACTTATAGTCATTTAAAATATTCGATATTTTTACATTTTTTTTTTATAATCGGTGATCAAAAAAATTTGGCTCGTACAAAATACTTGAAAATTTAATAGAAGATTCCACAGAAGTAGTTCTTAAAGTCATTCAAAAATTATTAAAATCCATAGGCACAATTTTTTTTTATAAGCGTTTGAACATCGAATATTGACATAAAATTACATGTAAAATATAATATAATGTAGAATGTTCTAGACTGACAAATGATATCGGTTTTTTTAAAATGCTCTAACTCAAAAACGAAAAACCGCAACAACTTGAAATTATCATTAAATCTTTATATTGACGTTTTCTATACATGGTTAAAATTTCAAAGTATTTTGACATATTTTGACTTATTTATAGACAATTTAAATTTTCGGTTTTTCTAAATTTTTCGTTTAAAAATAAAATATACTTATATAATATTTATAAATAACATTGTATTATATTCTAGACTAACATATGAACTCCGTTCAGAATCGTTATTCGTATACAATGATATCTATCATTGCATTCAAATTTAACAAATCCATTATAATAATGACCTATCCTATAAGCGAGGTGCACTCCACCCCTAACTCTACAGCAGAGCGAGGCCCATCCGTTTTTTTTGGTCTTCCTCTTCCTCTTTTTTCTTCAACGTTCATCTTCATAACCACTCTTACTGCATTCGTTTTCTCTCGCCTCATCACATGCCCAAACCATCTCAGCCTATTTTCTCTCATCTTGTCCACAATTGGCGCTACACCAACACTACCTCTCACGTATTCGTTCCTTATTCTATCTTTTCTTGTCACTCCACTCAACCATCTAAGCATTCTCATTTCCGCGACACTCATACTTTGTTCTATTCTCCTGTTAACCGCCCAACACTCTGAACCATACAGCATAGTTGGTATCACTACACTTTTATAAAATTTACCTTTCAGCCTCATTGGAATTCTCTTATCGCATAACACGCCCGATGTTTCTTTCCATTTCATCCACCCGCACTTAATCCTATGTTTTACATCCATGTCAAAGCCCCCGTTTTTTTGAACAAGAGATCCTAAATATTTAAAGCTCTCGACTTCACCTATCACATCACCATCTATTGTCATTGGTCTCCTCATTCCTTCAACTTTTGGTCTCTTTGTCCAAAATCATACTCTATATACTCTGTTTTATTTCTACTAATTCTCAATCCCTTTTCTTCGAGGGCTAACCTCTCCTCATTTACCCTATTATTGACAACTTCTAGGTTCTCTTCTACCAGAACTATATCATCCGCAAACATCATACACCATGATATCTCACCCTGTATCTCCTTTGAAACCTCATCCATTACCACTGAGAACAGGTAGGGGCTTAGAGCTGACCCCGGGTGCACACCTACTCCTACATTGAAACCTTCTGATACTCCACACCGACTCTTGACACTAGTACTCGACCCTTCATACATATCCTGGATCAAATTTACATATATTTTTGGGACATTTTTCCTCATTAATGCCCACCTTAAAAGTTCTCTTGGTACTCTGTAGTACGCCTTTTCTAAATCTATAAACACCATGCATAGTTTTTTATTCTTTTCTCTGTATTTTTCTACTAATTGCCTTACACAAAATACTGGCTCCATTGACGATTTTCCTGGCATAAAACCAAACTGGTTTTCTGATATCAACGTCTTACTTCTTATCCTCTTCTCTATAATCTTTTCCCAGATCTTCATACTATGACTCATGAGCTTTATTCCTCTATAGTTCTCTATAGGCTTTAGTTTCATTTATTGTGTACAATTATATATACAATATATTTAAACGTATTATAGTTATATTATTAAAAAGTAGGTATCGAAAAGAAAAATAGTAAAAATATTTAGATACAATACAAAATACAAATTATATAATATTATTAAAAAATTATTTATAACTTAAAACCATTGATCTTCGGATAGATCTGCTAAAAGTAAAATTTTTTCTAAACGAGAACCTGTTTGACGGTTTCTTGTTTTTGTCTATTGAAAACAGTCTTTCGCATGGAACCGATGTTGCAACCATAGTAAAAGATATCCTTGATTGTTTATATAACATGGAAAAAACTGTTTTCATATCTTTCTAAAGTTTTAAAGGATTTGACTTCAGTGGAGACACGGGGTTGGACAGATACAGAGGTAATTCATCATTTGTAAAAGAAGATTTTTTTTCTTTTTTTGGCCGTGAGTTAACATTTTATGTTCAATACTTTTAAATCGATATGGCGATATGGCGGTAAATAAATGATTCGATACTAGTACTTTTTTATCGATACCAGTAAAGTATCGAAACCATGGAAAATATTCAAAAAATAGTTGTATCAAAAGATTAGTATCGATACCTTTACTGGTATCGGTAGTATCGCAACGTCCCTAGTGACGAGCACTCAGTCGAGTGTGTCAGTCCGGTTGAGCCTGTCTCGTGTGAACTAAGGAACCACTAAAATGAGCAAGCGAGTGAATAGAAACCGTTTCTGTCCACCCAGATGAGCGACTACCTCTATTACCAAAATTGACTGTACTTGGCATGTCTAAACATTACCGGGACTACGTGGTAACGTTCGGCTGGCGGTTTAGACACGTCAACAGTCAATTTTGGTAGCAAAGGAAATCGCTCGGCCCAATGCCAAAATGCGTGTAGCTTTTTTCGTTGCTTCGATCAATTAAGTACTAGGCCGAACACACAGTTTGAAATTTTTGATATCGAACTTTTCATTATAAAAGTAAAGAGAAGTTTGAAACTTGAGTAGCGAGTCATACAATGACAGAAATAAAAAAGATCGGCTTGGATTAATATTTGCCTTGAATTTTGCGAGGGATTTACAATATAATATACAATTGTAACATGGTGCAGGATAGGTGTTAAAAATTAGCACCTAATTAAATATTAATTAATAAACTCATTGCACTCATTTGGTAGAATCAAATTAAAATAAAGTACCTATGTATTCTAAGTTCACTTACTTCCATGGTCATAGCGTGCATGTAAGCACTGTAAACACTGCTTACACTTTAAATTAAAAGAAAAATAAATTTGATTAATCACGACTAATAGGTACATAATAAATGATTTTTAAAATTTTATTTTTATTTAAAAAATATATAAGTTATAAGTAGTGGTTTTTTTATTGTTTTATTTGTGACGTACGCTGTCTACTGATTACCAACTATTTTGGGAAATCATCGATTGTAGGTCTATTTTTAATCCATTCTGTACATGTTAACGACATAATCATAATACGATATGCAGTGTAACACATTCTGAAATTGCTTACGCGTAACTGTTGTTTTCGAATAGCCTATAATATCATAGAGCTATAGAGGGTGTCACGTATTTAACTAGCGTTTGTAAGCATATTTGATTTTGCTTATGCGAGAAACAAGCACGTAGTTCGACGCGTTGTAGGCTATAGTCGATTTTACGTACACTGTCACAGTCATTGTCAATGTATTATTGAACGAGTGTTAAAAAAATCTTTTGGAATTTATTCATTTTCTAAAAAACAAAATATTGTAAATAATGGAAGACCTACTCCAAAACTTCGAAATTTAAAATCAAAAAATAAAAAAACTTTTCGATATTTTAATTCATCTTACTACGATTAAAATAAATGGTTATCTGGTTGTGAAAAATCTCAAAAACTTTACTGTTGGCCTTATATTTTATTATCACGTGAATCATACGTTTGGTCAAAATTTGGTTTTGATGATTTAAATAATTATCATTATATAAAACATCGTCATGAAATAAATCGTTCACATATTGAATGTTTAATCACTTTAAAAAAAATGGTAATGTTAGAATCGAAACATGTTTTAGTGAAGCTTATAAAAAGAGTATTGAAAAACATAAAGAAACAATAAAAAATAATCGTTATGTTGTTAACCGATTAATTGATGCAACATGTTATTTGGCCAAACAAGAGCTTCCGTTCCGTGGACACGATGAACAAATAACCTCCACAAATCGGGGTAATTACGTGGAATTAATTTATTTGATGGGGAAACTTGATCTCAAACTAAGCGGATATCTTTCGACCGCCACTGTTTTTTCTAGTCTTTTTGGAGATATACAAAACAATCTTATACCTACAACCAATTTCTAATGTTCTAATGAAAAAAATTGCATTAGAAATAAAAATGTTAATTTTGTTTCTATAACTATGGACGAAACCACCGATGTTGTATCGAAATCTCAATAATCAATAATTTGTCGATATATTATACATGAAGGGGTACAGGAAAGATTTTTGGGATTTGTAGACGTCAGTCAAGATCGAACTGCGAAATGCTTAGTTGAACATACTTTTATTATTTTACAATAATACAATTGTGAATATAAATTAATAGCACAAACATATAACGGGGCCGCCGTTATGTCTGGGCAACATAATGGTCTGCAGGCGCTTGTTCGATTGAAATGCAAAAATGCAATGTTTGTACATTGTTATGCTCACAAACTTAATTTAATATTAAAACAGTCTGTTGATCACATAAAAGAATGTAAAATATTTTTCCTTACACTTTCTGGACTTTCATCTTTTTTTTCAAAATCTACATAAAGAATTTATGAACTAGAAGTAAAAAAAAGATTTCCATAAATCTTCCCAACTAGGTGGAATTATAACAGTAGACTCGATGAAATGATGTCCGAGGATAAACAAGAAGTATTAAACCTCATGAACACAATTATAGAAAATGGAAAAAAGTAGGACAGTGAAACATTATCGTGTGTTAGACGATTTTTTCAACCGATTCAAGATTTTGATTTTAATTTTTTCCTTTTAATATTTGGTAATATTTTACCTCAAGCAACTAATTTGTTTAATATATTGCAAACAAAAATTTTAGATTTTATTAATCACTTGAAAAATGTAAGAAAAAATTTCGATCAAATTTTGGTCCATATCTGGACAGTATTTAAATACAGAAATGCCATTAAGATCAAAAAAACTAAGAATAACTGTAGTTTCTGAAGACAAAAAAAACCACTGACCGAAGACTATTTTTTTAAATCATTGTTGTATTGGTAACAAAAATTAATGAGAGACTTTCTGAAATGTCTAAATTACAATTGTTTTCATTATTGGATTTTTCAAAATTTGAGCAGTTTGTTAATCAGTTTCCAACAAGTTCTATAGACTCACTAAAAAATTAGCATGGTGAATATTTTGATTTTTCTATAATAAAAAGTGAATTAATTATTGTGTATTCATCAACCGAATTTCATAAAAGAAATATTAACGAACTTTGGTTATATTTTAAATCGACATAATTATACATAATTTATAATTAGGTATTTAGGTATAGTACCTATTCTAACCACTTTTGAAAAAAAATATCACTGCTTACATCCTTTTAATACCCACACCACGTCACTACTTACTTCAGAGTTAAACTAGCATTTCAATTGGGGGTATAGCTTTTCTCATAACATGTAACATTCTTTTTAAATTTTTCGGTTAATCTTGCAGCCAGTTCATCGAATGACTTCATACCTATTTGAAAATAACTGTAAAATTTGTCTGGATTATTTCTTAAGGCTTCGAATAATGTTGAAAAATGTCCCCTCGAGAGCTTTAAGTTAGTAAAAGTATTTACCCAATAACGCCTGTTTTTTTGGACAAATAGTTTTTATAAACTAAAAATGCAAAAACCATCCGTTTTCTGTAATCAGAACTTAAACTGTTTTATTTCCATAATCAGTTACAAACCATTTCGCGTTGTATCGATTGTATTGACATAATTGTTGCAACATTGTCGATGATCTAACATCATTGCACCATTTGATAGGTGACGCAGACACGTGCATGTTGCCAGCCCCCCCCCAGTAAAAAATCTAAAAAAAAATTATGCAAATAATTAGCATGCAATTCGCATGAATTTGCACGACCAATCCTGAAATTTGCACGACTCTCCTTCCCCTTCAAAATCGGAAATCCATGGGGGGGGGGCTGGCAACACGTCTCGCCAGCCCCCCCCCTTGGTAAATATTAATATATTCAAAATTTTTTTTTTACGAAAAATTAGCATGCAATTCGCATGAATTTGCACGACCAATCCCGAAATTCGCACGACACCCCTTCCCCTTCAAAATCGAAAATCCATGGGGGAGGGGCTGGCAACACGTCTCACCAGCCCCCCCCCCTTGGTAAATATTAATATATTCAAAATTTTTTTTTTACGAAAAATTAGCATGGAATTCGCATGAATTTGCAAGACCGATTTCGAAATTCGCATGACACTCCTTCCCCTCTAAAATCGAAGATCCAGTGCGGATCGGCAACACATCTTGCCTTCCCCTCCATCT
Organism: Sipha maydis; assembly: GCA_034509805.1. Lineage (NCBI taxonomy): Eukaryota > Metazoa > Arthropoda > Insecta > Hemiptera > Aphididae > Sipha > Sipha maydis. Next base: position 149,014 of record JASXSY010001093.1, read on the forward strand.
GGTCGAAATTAACATATTGAACATTTTTTTTTTTACAAATATTTAGCACGCAATTCACATTAATTTGCACGACCAATTCCGAAATTCGTACGACACCCCTTCCCCTTCAAAATCGAAGATCCAGTGCGGATCGGCAACACATCTTGCCTTCCCTTCAGTCTGGTAAAAATTAACATATTGAACATTTTTATTTTTACAAATATTTAGCACGCAATTCACATTAATTTGCAAGACCTATTCCGAAATTCGTATGACACTCCTTCCCCTCTAAAATCGAAGATCCAGGGCGGGTTGGCAACACATCTTGCCTTCCCCTCCGTCTGGTCAAAATTAACCTATTCAACATTTTTTTTTACCAATATTTATCACGCAATTCACATGAATTAATATGATATTATAAAATTATTATTATTATAAACTATTAAATATTTTAAATATTTAAATGTTATGTACATTTTTTGATTTAATATGAAATGAAACAATATATTTTTTATTTATTTTTTTTAATACTTTTGTGCATGAAATAAATTAATTTCTACTTTGATAATTGTTCTTAAACGTAGAAGAAGGTATCTTAACCCTTAAACACCCGTGTCTACAGCCCTAACGCTGTTTAAGTTCCTAAGTTACTCTTTTATCCATGATTCAAAGTTCTTCTTATACTTAGTAAATTTTTATATTTATCCAATTAGTCTGCACAGGGTAACCTGTAAATTTTAAAATATAACTATCACCGATATTAATTAATATAGCATTTGATTTGGATGATTGTAGAGATTCTGATGCTGAAGAGATATTCATGCAAACTTAAATACTATTTAAGTTAACTTTACTCCAACAAATTTGACATTTATTTTCCATATTACGAAGTTAATAAAATCTAGTGGTCTTTTTTTTAATTTTCTATAAAATATATAAGTTTTTTTTTCGTGTAGGTTTCAGGACTCTGTAAATGTAAAGAACAGGTACTAATGTTACCAATATCGAACATAAAAATTACAATTCATTTAAAAACATACTATTCACTTCTGAAAAAAGTTTTGAAATTTAAAATTCTTTAAATTAGCATTTTTTGACATGTACATGTCTTATGGTTGGGAGTAATTTTATTGATTTGTGCGACACCGAAGAATGTTACCATAACATCATGAGCGTTTAATAGAATGTGTATGCTAGCTGACAACCTTCAAGAAGCATTAGAACCTGATCCAGACAACACCCAAAAAATATTCACCTTCTTAAAACTTACCAAATTATATAAACTAATCTAAATATTCGCTCACACCTCAAACTTGAATTGTATAACTCACCCTCCGATTCCTCTCTATATGTATAAAATGTAATATTCTTTATCTAAACACATATTTATTCTATTTTACTATGTATAACAAAAGTCAATAACCAAAGTTGTTGTGACTTATTAATAGAAAAAAAAAAAGAAGAAGGTCTATGCGTCCACCGGTGAGGACTGGTTATCGGAATCGCGGTGGCGTGTAATCTATATGGTATCATTAAGTATAGCCCATTGTATAATAATTGTATTGACAATAAAAATAATTCATTATAAATTACATAAATATAACTAATATTGGTTAATATAGATTGTTCGATGATATTGATAGATGGGAATTACCACCACTGCTATGCCGTATTTGTTTTTTTCGTTCACCAGTTGTGAGCCCGACTTTCATACGGAATAATTGTGGGCATATTGAGTTTTATACAATGGTTCCAAAACGTAAACGCAATAATGAATTACGTTATAGCAATGAGTTTTTTCAGTTTATGTCAACTGTATTCAGTAGAAACAAGATATGTACATGTACCGATGTATATGCCTGTAGTGTAGATACTCCTTAGTTAGTTATTCATACAATGAATTAGATTTTTCATATACATTTGTTATGTTTATTATTATATAGCAAACATTTTGTACAAATACATTGTAATTGTACTATACAAGTGTAAAATAGTAAAATTATGAAGTTATAAAAATTTAAAATTTAAAAATAAAATTATTTATATTTTCTTTTGGCTCTTTTTACATAACGGCAATGTTCATATGTATTTATTTAATATTAATTTAAATATAACATTTTATGAACTGAAAAAAGTATATTGTTGACTGAAGTCATAAAACATTTCTTAATTTACAAATATCAATATTTTTTATTATTCATGCACAAAAGTATTAAAAAAAATAAATAAAAAATATATTGTTTCATTTCATATTAAATCAAAAAATGTACATAACATTTAAATATTTAAAATATTTAATAGTTTATAATAATAATAATTTTATAATATCATATTAATTCATGTGAATTGCGTGATAAATATTGGTAAAAAAAAATGTTGAATAGGTTAATTTTGACCAGACGGAGGGGAAGGCAAGATGTGTTGCCAACCCGCCCTGGATCTTCGATTTTAGAGGGGAAGGAGTGTCATACGAATTTCGGAATAGGTCTTGCAAATTAATGTGAATTGCGTGCTAAATATTTGTAAAAATAAAAATGTTCAATATGTTAATTTTTACCAGACGGAAGGGAAGGCAAGATGTGTTGCCGATCCGCACTGGATCTTCGATTTTGAAGGGGAAGGGGTGTCGTGCGAATTTCGGAATTGGTCGTGCAAATTAATGTGAATTGCGTGCTAAATATTTGTAAAAAAAAAAATGTTCAATATGTTAATTTTGACCAGATGGAGGGGAAGGCAAGATGTGTTGCCGATCCGCACTGGATCTTCGATTTTAGAGGGGAAGGGGTGTCGTGCGAATTTCGGAATTGGTCGTGCAAATTAATGTGAATTGCGTGCTAAATATTTGTAAAAAAAAAAATGTTCAATATGTTAATTTCGACCAGATGGAGGGGAAGGCAAGATGTGTTGCCGATCCGCACTGGATCTTCGATTTTAGAGGGGAAGGAGTGTCATGCGAATTTCGAAATCGGTCTTGCAAATTCATGCGAATTCCATGCTAATTTTTCGTAAAAAAAAAATTTTGAATATATTAATATTTACCAAGGGGGGGGGGCTGGTGAGACGTGTTGCCAGCCCCTCCCCCATGGATTTTCGATTTTGAAGGGGAAGGGGTGTCGTGCGAATTTCGGGATTGGTCGTGCAAATTCATGCGAATTGCATGCTAATTTTTCGTAAAAAAAAAATTTTGAATATATTAATATTTACCAAGGGGGGGGGCTGGCGAGACGTGTTGCCAGCCCCCCCCCCATGGATTTCCGATTTTGAAGGGGAAGGAGAGTCGTGCAAATTTCAGGATTGGTCGTGCAAATTCATGCGAATTGCATGCTAATTATTTGCATAATTTTTTTTTAGATTTTTTACTGGGGGGGGGCTGGCAACATGCACGTGACGCAGACAGTGGCGTATTGACGTGGGGGGTCAAGGAGTATTGGACTCCTAGAGCAAAAAAAAAAAAAAACAGATACATGTTCTTGCAACATAGTTAAGTAATACGTGTAGTGTATAATTGGTAAGTAATATTAATCTATGATTTCCTAGTTACGACTAAATATAAAACGCGATAAAGTCAATAGGTATTAAGTAATTGAAATGTATGTGACGTTGTTGGCACTGATAACTTTATAACATACAATCATATAGGTTATGTTATTATTTGTTTTAGTTCAGTTTTTATTAGCGGTTAAGCAAGACAAAGTTGTAAATTATATTGAGTCATGTTTTAATTACTTTTGTTATAATAGTTTGCACTAATAAAGTTAAATTAACCATGTTACGTTATGATGTGAAATTATTTAATAATGCCTGGACATTACAGTAATTGTATCTTTAAAATATAAACTATCGCTCAGAGAAATTGTCACATAAATTGTGGATTCCACAAAAGAATTTTAAAATACGTCATTGGTTGCAGCGATGCCGCACGTCAAAATAACGCACGTGTGTACGTGTGTAGTTTAACATTTAAATTTTTATTAGGTAGCAGATTGCAAATTGTAAAACCAATTTTATTTTAGTGCCTACCAGTTAAAATACTTAAATCAGTTAAGATACTTATAAATAAAAAATGTGTAGTTATTTTATATTTAAAAATTACTTGTTAAAAAATTTTAGTTGCTAGAACATTACCTGAAGATGATCTTTATTTTTCATCGTCAACTTTTCTGCCACAACGCAATTTACCTAAAAAACCTAGAAACCCGCATGTTCATTGGTCATCATTTAGTCATGAAACATGTACTGATGATGACATTGTAACACCAGAATCTTTTACTACTAATAAACCTGAAATTTCAACTCAAATATATGATGAAATAGATAAATGCAAAGGTAATTTTGATGCTGTTTCGTGTTTTCGTGGAGAAATATTTGTGTTTAAGAATAATGTAAGTACATATGTTTTATACTTTAATATAAATTATACATTTTTAGTCAATAATCATAAAAATATGCCATTTAACACTTAGAAAATGAAATTTTTCACACATTGTCATACTATTAGGCTATAGGAGGAGAATATTCATAATATCTAAGAACTACTAAAGAGTGGGTTAATTCTGTTCATATTGTATACTTACCTTATAGGTAATCATGATGGACATAACCGGATTTCACGGGTTATC
>JASXSY010001094.1:0-50255 GCA_034509805.1 Sipha maydis
GAGCTAGAAATAGTAATATATGAATTAATGTTTTATAACGATACTGGTATTTATATTAATAAGATTGTAAACATTTTTTTTTTTTTATTTTTTTTTATTTTTTTTTTTATTTAATAGAATCAATAATTAACGTGGCGATGGTGGTCCTACTCGCAGGCGCGGATCCAGCCTACCTTAACCGGGGGGGGGGCGGATTATAAATAATATCGCAATAATATTGTTGTTATCGACACTTCATATGTTTATGTTACAAAAATAAAAGACAAAAATTTGTGACAATAACAATTAACAATACATTAGAATGGTATAACACAAAATAATGAAATTTAATAGTACAACAAATTAGATACAACACATTTTGATACGGCTGACGGGGGGGGGAGGTCGCCCCTACCCCCCCCCCCTGGATCCACGCCTGCCTAATCGTTTATAATCTCTTAGTTCGTAATTGTTTGTATAGATTTTTGTTTTATGTGAACGCAGTTTGCATTTTATTATGCAATATATGACAAAAATAAGTATAGTCGCGAGTATTGTTAAAATAACAGTAGCGTATAATAAATACGAATGATACTCTTGTTTTTTTGTGTTATTTTGTCTATTCTCTTCTTCTTCTATTACTTTTTGTACTTCATTAAGTGATCGCAGTGAGTCGTGTATTTCTGTGAATTTCATGTTTTGGCTTATGTTTACAAGTTTTAAATTTAAATTTATTGTATTATTTGCATTTTATCGAATATGTCTCCCATATCCGTTTGTGGTATGAAATCTACATATGTTTTTGTTGTTAATTCTTCATCTGGCGTCAAAATTTCGCTATTTGTGTGTACTTGGCATTGTGTGTTTTTTATTGAGATTATTCCCTCTTTTTTTATTTGTATTATTTCTGGTTCTTGTTTTCCAATACATGTTATTACTAATCTGTCTCTTGTTACACTGTATATCCATTTGTTTTCGTATTTGAGTTTATGATATTGATTTCTAAATATATTACCTATTCTTGTTTTGCATTTTGTTGTATCGATTTGGAATTTCTCTATATTATTAAATAATGTAACTTCGCATGGCGCTGATGCTCCATTAAGAATCATTGGTTGTACTGTTGGACATATTTTGTATTTTTGCATTTTTCCATTTGTTCAGTTGTCATTGGCACATATTGCGTTCTGTCTTGTGTGATTGCAATAAATGGTGTTTCTATTTCTAATATCTTCATGATGTGGTTATCGCCTTTATTATTTCCTCTGCGTGGTATTGGTATTACGTTATACATATTTAAATCTTCCATTGTGACTAGTGGTAATTTTGTGATGAAAATTATATTATTATTTGCGTAATATATTGATATTTTTATTATTTTTAAAAGATCATATATTTCGACTGTTTTGGCTCCCATTGGTATTTCTAGTTTTTTGTTGTTTATTTTTTTTGTTATACTTGATACTGTCTCTGCAATTTCATTTATTGTTAGTAGGCTCGGATGTATTAATCCGACTCTTGCTGATGCAACAATTTGGCTGAGTGTTTGTGTTTCGTACGCGAATCGATTAGTAAGTAATGTATACATATTTTGAAGTGTATTTGAAGTCATCATATCTTTTATGTCTTCTACTTCTTTTCCTAGTTTTTTGAAATCTGTTATATAAGTATTTTGTAAATCTTGCATTTCATTGAGTAGTAATCGAGTTTCGTTTAATGTTCTTGCTACTGTTTTTACTGCTTTTTTAACTACAGTAGTTTGTTGGTCCATTATATGTAGCACGTTTTTCCCGTTCTTTTCTGCTCTTTCGATTGCTTCATTTGTTTTTGTTACGCAGTCGTTATCACATAATCCATATATATAATGCATTCCCGTACCTATTACGTTTACTAAACCTCTTTTCTTTCTTTCTGATATGTTCTCTTCATAGTTTTGTGTTACGTTATTTTTCCCTAATGATATGTATAGTTTGTCTCTTTGTTCCGCAACTTCATCGTATAAGTGTGCTAATACGTGTTGGTATTTTGCACATAAAAATGATTTTGTAATGTTGTCTTTACAATATATTGTTAAGTTCGCGATTCTTCCCCCCAAGGTTGCGTATTTGTTGTTATATTCTTTTAAAGAGAAGTAAGTTATTATTTTATAATGTCCTCCTATGAATTTAGTTGGTCCATAATTTTCATAATATATTGAAGGTGATTGTTTGTCGTATTGTTTGACCCCAACATATAGTTCTTCGTCTGCGTGCACCATTACCATCGCCAATATTGTCATAAATCTATAAATAGTATTTAATTATGAATCCTTTTATTTAATTTAATATGATGTAATATGTTTGATTAGTTAAGTTTTTATAACTATCATTATCGATATTTAACTGAAGAACATGCATGTCTCTGGGTATTCTTCGTGCTCTGTTAAAATAACTACTCCTACTGGTAAATATTCCTCCCTAAGATCAGTAAGTTCTTTTATATTTTTGCTTAAATGAGTTTTAATTTCCCGTGATTCATTTTTGGTGTATTTATCTTCCATATTTTCATTTGTATTAACTAAATGTGCTTCTAATGTAAAATGTTTTGATTTTGTTAATATTAGTTCTTCTTGAATTGTTATTAATAATCTGTTAAAAAATTGTTTTGATTTATGCATTTCTTCGTCTTAAAATAAAATTTTATTTGTTTAATTAATTATTTTATTAAAAATTCCTTTTTTTTTTTTTTTGAGTTTTTGGTTATCTGTAAGAGGAAAATAAATTATTAATAATTTTAATCTACGTGATAAAGCTTAACATTATTTTTATGGACAGTAACTTGTCTTCGGCCTCTTTGAATTAAAATATTTTCGTTACTTATTATTTTTAGTACTTCGAATGGTCCTAACCATAATGGATGTAATTTAGTTTTCGACGTATCATCTCTTAATAATATTAAATCTTTTTCGTTTATGTCAATAGCGTTTTCTTTTAAGTCGTACGTCTCTTTATTTTTTATTAATCTTTCCCTCGCGATCTGGTGAGATTCTTGTAAGTTTTGTTTTAAATCATAAAAATAATCATCATAATTGTATCTTGGTTCTGGCATCGATTTTAATTTTACTGGGATGGTTAATGTTCTCCCGTATAATAATTCATATGGTTGGTAATTAGTTGATGAGTGTGGCGTCGAGTTATATACGAAAAATGCATAAGGTAATAAGTGATCCCAATTATTTAATTTTTTATCTACATAATGTCTAAGGTATTCAGCTAAAGTTCTATGACTTCTTTCTAGACTTCCGTTGGGTTGTGGATGAAAAGGACTTGTATTTATTTTATTAATTTTTAATAGTTTACATACTTCTGTAAAAGTTTTACTTAAGAAATCTTGTGATTTATCTGTTAATATTATTTCTGGAATCCCATGCATACACACGAAGTGTACAACGAATGCCTCAGCGACTGTATTAGCTGTATGATTTGGGATTGGTACCCCCAATGAAAATTTAGTTAAATCATCCTGCATAGTTAATATATAATTATTTCCGGATAGTGTGGTTATTAATGGTCCTACGATGTCTAAAAATATTTTTTCAAAAGGATGCTTTGAAGTAGATGTTATTGCCATCGGCATTTTAATTTTTCTGTTAGTTATTTTATTCTTTTGACATGAATCGCAATTTTTTATAAATTTTTTAACATCTTGTTTCATATTTGGCCAAGTAAATTGTTGTTTTATTTTCTTTATTGTTTTATTAACGCCTAGATGTCCCGCTAATTTAGAATTATGAAATTGATCTAGAATAACTAATTTATCCTCATCATTATATTCTATTCCACTACATATTATTATTTCTATGTTCGTGTTACGAAAAATATATCGTATCATTGCTCTAATTGTGTCCCATTTTAAATTATCGAGTTGACCAAGTTTGTTCATTGCTAATTTGTCGATATTATTTTCTAAGCAAAAATCTCTTAAATTCATTAAAGCTACGTACATATTTTCATAAGTTGCTAATTGTCTGTCTTTATTTTTATTAATAATGAATATTATAAATCGATTATCATTTTTGTAATGCTGTATGTCCCCTATTATTTTACTTTCTGGTAACATTAAATTATTTCCGAATTTTTTTTTTAATTCGTAATTAATTCCTGATTTAAAATTGTATTGCTTCGCAATTTCCAAAACTATGTTATATTCTACAGGTGTTTCAATTAATTTACCTATTGTTTCTTTTATATTTTTATTTTAAATTAATTTTGTTCCTAAATCTTTCCTAAATTGTTCGTAACTATTTTGTTTAATTTCGGCAATGGTGTACATTCTAGACAACGCGTCGACGTTACCATTTAATACTCCCGGTTTATAAACTATATCGTATTCGTATTGTTCTAAAAATATTCTCCATCGCGCTAATTTTGATAATGGGTCTTTTAGATTAAATAACCATTGTAAAGGACGGTGGTCTGTTATGATAGTGAATTTACGTCCGTATAAATATGGTCGAAATTGTTTTACGCCAAATATTATAGCTAGACATTCTAATTCTGTTGTCGAATAGTTATTTTCGGATTTATTTAAAGTTCTACTCGCGTAAGCTATTGGTAAATCTTTGTCACCGTGTAATTGTCATAAAATCGCGCCTAGTGCTTTTCCCGAAGCATCGGTTGTTAGAATAAATGGTTTGTCAAAATCTGGATATTGTAATATTGGTTCTGTACATAATGCATTTCTTAAAGTATCAAATGACTTTTGACATTCTTCGTTCCATTCAAATTTAACATCTTTACGTAGTAAGTTAGTGGTTTCGCGATTAAACTGTATGATTTTATACATTTCCTATAATATCCCGATAGTCCTAAAAATGGTTTTATATTTTTAACGTTTTTCGGTGTAGGATATTCGAGTACAGATTTAATTGTATTCATGTCTGGTTTTATTCCGTTTTCGGTTATTATATGTCCTAAGTATAAACATTCTCGTCTTAGTAAGTTAAATTTATTTAGTTCAATTTTTAAATTATTTTGTCTTAATCTTTCAAATACATTTATTAATTTTTCATTATGGTCTTCTAAGTTTTTCCCAAAAACTATTATATCATCCAAATATACTAAACATTTCAGTCCGATTAATCCCGATAAAACATTTGACATTAATTTTGCAAATAATGAAGGACTTTGTTTCATTCCCATTGTTAGTCTTTTGAATTCCCAGTGACCTTCTAGAGTACTAAAAGCTGTATATTCCCTAGATTGCTTCGACAAAGGAATTTGATAGAATCTCTGTGTTAAATCAATGACAGAAAATAAGGTACAACTGCCTAATTTATCTAGAATTTCCGTAATGGAGGGTAAAGGGTGAAATTCATTTAAGGTTACTTCGTTCAATTTTCGAAAATCTACGACTATTCTGTATTTTTGGATTCCCGAGTTGTCAAGTTTTTTCTTTACCAAAAGTAAAGGTGCGTTCCATGGACTTAGTGAAGGTTGGATAATATCGTCATTTTCCATTTTAGTTATTTATTTTTTTATTTCTTCTTGTTGACTAAACGGTAACCTATAAGGTCTTTTATAAATTGGTTGAACATTTGGTTTTAATTTAATTGTATGTTCGATAGCATTTGTAAAAGTTAATTTATCTCCTTCCAAATAAAATATTTCCGGATATTGTTCGCAAATTTTAAAAATTGATTCCTTTTCTAATTTATTCATGTGATCCGATTTTACTAATTGTTTTCTATGCGGTTATTATTATTATTTTCATAATTAATATATTGTGTGTCAAAATCGGTTTCATTATTATATTTTATTTTATTTATGTGTTCGTTATTTATTTCTTTATCGTGTTCGGCTATGTTCATTACGCTAATTATTATGTTTCCATTCTTTACGGAGCTGATAGTTTCTCCACAGTATACGTCCTTTATCAATTCCTGTTTCTCGATTAAAACATTTTTATTTTCCGCGAATTTATTTGCAATTGGTATAGAAATTATTGTTTCTGATCTTGCATTTAATATATAACAATTTTTTATTACTGAATTTGTATTAGGTTGATCGATTATTAATGTGTTATTTGCAATATCTATCACTGCTTTATTATCGCGTAAAAATGAGTGACCTAGTATTCCGTGTTTTATTAAAGGTACTTTTGAGTTTACGACATGGAAACTGATAATAAATTGATTATTTTTAATTTCAATTGGTATAGTAACTATTCCTATTGTTCGTATTAATTCGTCGCTTATTCCGCGTATTATAGTTTTCTTTGTTTCGTCTACAATTAAATCTCCTTTCAAATAATTAATTTTTATAATATTAATATCGCTACCTGTGTCTAATAATAATTCTAGTTCTTTAAATTTAGCGGCATTTGATGTACATTTTATGTTATTATTGATTATTGCTGATTTAATGTGAAAACATCGTCGTATGTTTCCTCCGCGGTTATTTGGTTGACGGTACGAGGTCCGCGCGCCTCGCCCGAACGCCCGTTTCCCGAATTATAATTGTTACGTTCGTTATTTCGTTTTTTAAAACATTCTGACATTTCGTGTCCCGTTTTGTTGCAGTAGCTGCATGTTATATTTCGTGTATTATAATTATTTGTATTGTAATTAGTTGGTGGTCGCGTATAATTATTTGACTGGTAGTTATTTAGTCGATTAAAATTATTACGATTGTTAGAAGGTGGTCGATTGTTATAGTTATTATTATTATTATCCGGTATTCTTTGATTTGAACGTTGGACTGGTTGCGATCTGCATTGACTAGCAAAGTGTCGTCCATTACATTTATAACATATTATTGGTTTTTTATTAAAATTGTTATTATAATTATTTCTATATCGATTATTTTGTTGGGGTTGAATATTATTACTCCCGTTATTATAATTATTACGATTTCCTTCAACACCCTTAGCGCTAGATAGGGAGCTGACGAAACGCCGTATGTGACCGTGTTCAATTCAAATTCTTGAACCTGATCGTGTGGAGAAGCTCGCCAAAATATATGTTGGTACTGACGATATTTTGGAGCTAACAAAATCTGCCTGTACATCTTACAAATGTCAGCAGTGAAGACAACTGAATGCAGACGGAACCGAAGCAGAATATTCACTATATCTTGTTGAAGCTTGGGGCCCACAAACAGAGTGTCATTGAGAGAGGGGTTTGATGGGGGTCGAGCTGACGCATCGAACACAACTCGGAGCTTGACGTTGTTCTCTTCTATCTTGTGAACTGCATGATGAGGTAAGAAATACGTACCAGGAGACTTGGTAACCGACATGTGGCCAAGTGATTCATAATCAACCATAAACTGCTTATACACCGAATACAGGTCGTCATCACGCACCAGCTTGCGTTCTAGATGCTCAAATCGAGTAAGGGCCAGTTTACCAGAACCGTCGAAGGTGCAAGGGGTCGGTAAGGTACGAAACGGAAGTGGAACAACAAATCGACCAGACCAGTCACGATAGGTTTCCTGAGAGAAAATCTCCTCACACTTTCCTTCTTCTGTAAACGACGACGGTATTTCTTCGGGTTCTTCAACTTCCCAAAATCTTTCAACTAAAGACTCAATAGAAGTGACCAATAAAGAAGTCACCTCAGTCTGTGGTGGAGCTGTCGACTGATGATGACTAACTGGGCCAAGGAGAATCCAACCAAAGATCGTTTCGAAAGCTGTAGGTAAACCAACACCTAGATCATCCCTTCCGTTACGGAGCACTTGAGGGAACATGTCTGCGCCCAGCAATAAATCGACCGGAGATGGTGAATCAAACTTAGGGTCAGCCAAGACTAAATGGGAACACTTGTCCCGAACAAAGGCAGGTAATTGTACTGACGTCATCGAACCGATGATTTTAGGCATTGACCAAGTGTCCAATTCTATCATACTACCCTCTGTAGTTGACTGAATGCTGATCTGCACTTTACCATTGATAGACTGTACTAATTGACCTGCTAGACCCTTTACTGGTACCGTCCATTGTTCAGAACGTAGACCGAGACGCTTGACACACGCAGATGTGATGATGCTCACTTGCGAGGTAGGATCAATTAAAGCCCAAACTGGCTGCAGACATCCAGCTATATCCCGAACCTTGACCGAAGCGGTGCCCAACAAGACCGAGCGAAAACATTGAGTATCGACCAACAATTCAACTGGACTCTTAGACGACGGGTTTTTTGCCTGAGAATTGTCGCGATGTAATAATTGATGATGACGACCACGACAAATGGAACACGACGATTTACACTTGTTTGCCCAGTGATCATTTTCAAAACAAATCATACACAATCGATGCTTACTCACTAGAGTGTAGCGATCATCGATGGACAAACCTTTGAAATCCGAACAAGACGCTAACGAATGAGGACTGTTACATTGCCAACAACTGCGTGGATCTTCACTTTGTTTGTTGGCAACTAACGCCACAGGGGAACTCTGATGCCCTCGGAAAGCCTTTGTAATTTGAGATTTAGAATTTGTCGATTTAGGTAGACTTATGATTGACTTGGTCAGGGGGTTAGCTGGAAAATGGGTCGGAGCCGACCCAGAATTTTCCAGTACTTCCACCCGATTTTTAACAAAACACAATAAGCTATCGACCGTAGGAAAATCAATGGAATTACCCTGTTCAAATAAACGTCGCGTAATTGGCGATAGACAGCGCACTGAAATTGCAAATAATAAAAAGGAACCTATATCGGTGACATTCAACGATCTGAGTAGCGCTATATTTTCACAAAATATATTCAAAAATGTTATCAATGCTGCAGGAGACTCCTGATGACTGCTCGATGCGTTTAACATTTCGTTAACGAGATTAGTAGCCAACTGACGAGGTTTATCATACCTTTGAACTAAAGCAGACCATGCAAGATCATAGGTGGTCTCCGAAACAGTAATACCCTTTATTACATCAGTAGGACCAACCTCCAAACATCCTAATAAATAGTAGAACTTCTCTATGTTACTTAGATGGGATCGTTGACCTACCAAAATGGAAAACCGATCCCTAAAATCAGGCCAAGATTGAAGACGTCCATCAAAAGTAGGCAGTGGAATCTTTGGTAACTGTACATTAGAACCAGAAGACTCTATACTAGCAATAACAGGATTCACCTGAGCTGATGGGTTCACTACTGCTCCAGCATTATCATTTATAACTGCTATGTCAAATTTATCACTATTGGTAGCCTCACTGACTGAAATGTGACTGTCCGAACTAGCCTTGCATTTAGTTGCTAAAGCTTTAGCATTAAGGAAAGTGTTATGAACCTCCAACTCGATATTATTAGAAAATTCAGACTCAATACCCAACTCAATCATAGTTTCTAATAGTGAATCATTTTCAAGGGTGAACTTTGACCAATAGCTCTGAAGCTCTTCAGCAGCTAAAAGAAACTTTGGGACACTAGAGTTGTCCGTTGAAGCGGCGAGACCCAAGGAGTAAATCACATCAATATGGCTAGCAGCTGCGTCACGTCTTCTGGAAGCGCGTTGCTTATCACGAGTTAAACGGTCAACGTTAGCCATAATAATGACAAATTGAAAAAATAATAAAATACAACTAAGACAACAATATAGAACAACTATCATCCAACAACAACAAAATATAGGCTGATAAAATAATAAATAAATAGAACAAATTAAAAAAAATAAATTAAGTTTGAATGGTGAATACTAAACAACTGAGAATCAACAATAACCTCAAAGAAATTAAAGAACTAATAATAACAAATCTATTAATCACAGAACCATGACCCGAACAAAATATAAACAAAGGAATCAACAAAGAATCAAATATAAAAATTATTAAAGAACCTATCAATAAAGATATATAATAACAACAACACTATTATAACACAAGATCAAATATTAATAACTAAGGAATAATAAATATCTAAAATAATAATATAACAACTAAAGTATAACACCTCAGATATACTCAAATAATTATAATTTATAAGATAAGACACTCCCTTCAATAACCTTAAATAATCACTGAACAATATTAAATAAGAGAAAGTGTCCAATGAACTATTTAATACTAAGTAAGACACGAGCTGTACTCACAATTAATTTATATATTAAAGTAAATATTAAATGAATATTAAATATTAAACCAAAAAAGAATAATATAATTGAGTATTAAATATTAGAACTGAGTATATAAAAATTGAATATTGGATATCAGAATCAAATATTGTAATTAACTAATAAATATCAAATATTATAAACCTACACTAGATACTTCAATTAACCATCAAATACATTAAAACTGAGCAACAGATAACATAATTAAATATATCACATGAATATTAAAATTCAATAAAATATTATACTATAGTCAACTACTAAGTATTATAATTAACTATTAAATATTATGTGTAAAGGCACATGTATGTGAAAGAAATTAAATTTATTTTTTTCCCTTTTTGTAATAGTTATAATTCTTAATTTATATCATTTATTATTCAATAAAAAATTTGTGTCATATCAAACAAAACACTTTTCAATGATTTTTCTTTTTTTTATTTTAAAACAAGTTTTATAAAGTAAGATTTATTATTATTTTTATGTACAATTGTGTTATAACTATTTTTTGATAATTTTGGGACATAACGAAGAGAAAAACATGAGGAGTAGATAATTATCTTTATTTTACATTTTATTGTAATAGCGTTTAACTTGCTATTTGATATCCTTTATATTTGTAGTGAAACATAACTGTACTGATTTTATTCTTCAATATAAAACCTTTGTATTATTTTATATATTTATATGTTATTTTTATTAATTTATACCAATGAATAAATATTATTAACTATATTTGTATATTATTATTAGTTATTTTAGTATAAAATATTATAATAAATAATCTGAACAGTTGTTAGGATTATATTCTATTGGGAATTCAGCAATTTTTAAGTAAACCTAATATCAATGATCCCACCCAACAAGAAGCATATCATGTTTATTGGTGATTATATTGTATTACCTTATATGTTGTAATCAATAATAATCTGCAATAAAAAGTACAAAATTGTATAATAAAAATATTGTAATAATTAAAAAAAAACTTTTTAACAAATAAGATTGAGGTTATATCTGAGACCACAATTATATTTGGTTGCCTATTATATTATCTCAAATAAATTAACTACCAATTTCTTAGTAAATTATTTAATATATAATTTTTTTTTTTGTGTATATTTAGAGCCGAGATCGCCGAGACTATAATAACCGGATAAGAACTCAAGCAAGGGCAATGTCAAAAGCTGAATAAATATAATGTATGTGAAAGACATTAAATTTATTTTTTTCCCTTTTTGTAATAGTTATAATTCTTAATTTATATCATTTATTCAATAAAAAATTTGTGTCCTTTCAAACAAAACACTTTTCAATGATTTTTCTTTTTTTTATTTTAAAACAAGTTTTATAAAGTAAGATTTATTATTATTTTTATGTACAATTGTGTTATAACTATTTTTTGATAATTTTGTGACATAACGAAGAGAAAAACATGAGGAGTAGATAATTATCTTTATTTTACATTTTATTGTAATAGCGTTTAACTTGCTATTTGATATCCTTTATATTTGTAGTGAAACATAACTGTACTGATTTTATTCTTCAATATAAAACCTTTGTATTATTTTATATATTTATATGTTATTTTTATTAATTTATACCAATGAATAAATATTATTAACTATATTTGTATATTATTATTAGTTATTTTAGTATAAAATATTATAATAAATAATCTGAACAGTTGTTAGGATTATATTCTATTGGGAATTCAGCAATTTTTAAGTAAACCTAATATCAATGATCCCACCCAACAAGAAGCATATCATGTTTATTGGTGATTATATTGTATTACCTTATATGTTGTAATCAATAATAATCTGCAATAAAAAGTACAAAATTGTATAATAAAAATATTGTAATAATTAAAAAAAAACTTTTTAACAAATAAGATTAAGGTTATATCTGAGACCACAATTTTATTTGGTTGCCTATTATATTATCTCAAATAAATTAACTACCAATTTCTTAGTAAATTATTTAATATATAATTTTTTTTTTTGTGTATATTTAGAGCCGAGATCGCCGAGACTATAATAACCGGATAAGAACTCAAGCAAAGGCAATGTCAAAAGCTGAATAAATATAATGTATGTGAAAGACATTAAATTTATTTTTTTCCCTTTTTGTAATAGTTATAATTCTTAATTTATATCATTTATTCAATAAAAAATTTGTGTCCTCTCAAACAAAACACTTTTCAATGATTTTTCTTTTTTTTATTTTAAAACAAGTTTTATAAAGTAAGATTTATTATTATTTTTATGTACAATTGTGTTATAACTATTTTTTGATAATTTTGGGACATAACGAAGAGAAAAACATGAGGAGTAGATAATTATCTTTATTTTACATTTTATTGTAATAGCGTTTGACTTGCTATTTGATATCCTTTATAATTGTAGTGAAACATAACTGTACTGATTTTATTCTTCAATATAAAACCTTTGTATTAATTTTTATATTTATATGTTATTTTTATAAATTTATACCAATGAATAAATATTATTAACTATATATGTATATTATTATTAGTTATTTTAGTATAAAATATTATAATAAATAATCTGAACAGTTGTTAGGATTATATTCTATTGGGAATTCAGCAATTTTTAAGTAAACCTAATATCATTGATCCCACCCAACAAGAAGCATATCATGTTTATTGGTGATTATAATGTATTACCTTATATGTTGTAATCAATAATAATCTGCAATAAAAAGTACAAAATTGTATAATAAAAATATTGTAATAATTAAAAAAAAACTTTTTAACAAATAAGATTAAGGTTATATCTGAGACCACAATTTTATTTGGTTGCCTATTATATTATCTCAAATAAATTAACTACCAATTTCTTAGTAAATTATTTAATATATAATTTTTTTTTTTGTGTATATTTAGAGCCGAGATCGCCGAGACTATAATAACCGGATTAGAACTCAAGCAAGGGCAATGTCAAAAGCTGAATAAATATAATGTATGTGAAAGACATTAAATTTATTTTTTTCCCTTTTTGTAATAGTTATAATTCTTAATTTATATCATTTATTCAATAAAAAATTTGTGTCCTATCAAACAAAACACTTTTCAATGATTTTTCTTTTTTTTATTTTAAAACAAGTTTTATAAAGTAAGATTTATTATTATTTTTATGTACAATTGTGTTATAACTATTTTTTGATAATTTTGGGACATAACGAAGAGAAAAACATGAGGAGTAGATAATTATCTTTATTTTACATTTTATTGTAATAGCGTTTGACTTGCTATTTGATATCCTTTATATTTGTAGTGAAACATAACTGTACTGATTTTATTCTTCAATATAAAACCTTTGTATTATTTTTTATATTTATATGTTATTTTTATTAATTTATACCAATGAATAAATATTATTAACTATATATGTATATTATTATTAGTTATTTTAGTATAAAATATTATAATAAATAATCTGAACAGTTGTTAGGATTATATTCTATTGGGAATTCAACAATTTTTAAGTAAACCTAATCCCTAACAGCACATAAAATATCATATATGTAACCGCAACATAACTTTGTAACATTAGCTTGGTAACAGTTATGTATTAATATCTATCAGAAATATAACCGTTATATTACTGTTAAGTGCCTATGTCCGCTTTTTCATAACAAACAAATTTACATTATTTTATATAACATTAATATAACAATGTTATACTTCTAATACATAATAATATACAACAGGAATGCTAATGTTGATCACCTATGCATAACTATAAGTATAAAATTATTAAAATTTTATGTACAGATGCATAACAGTTATATATATATATATATATTTTATATACCATAATATTATGGAATTTCAAATTATAATATATAGGTTGACATCTATATTATATGTACATTGTACAGTATTATGAAAATTGTTGTCACCAATCTGTATACATATTGCAGTAAAAATGTAATAAGACTGGTAAAAATTAATATTCCTTAATTCTGAATATTACATTACAACGTAGTTGAAACCAACATATAATAGTATATCTAATTGCACATTTACCATACATAATACATTAATTTAAAGTACGTATTTTAACTAGATTTATGACATATATTTACTGTAGTATACATCTAATCCAACAAGTAAACTGGATAATTTACTATAAAAATAATAAATCATTATTGGTAATAATATTCATGTTTATTATTATTCAAAAACAATATATCAACCTTGCAAATAAATATGTATAAATAATAATAACAAAATATTTATACATATATATATATATATAATACTGAATATTTCAGCTAGAAATTGTTCAATTTTCGTCACCTACAGCATCTTCATCCAATAGTCTTCTGGCCTTTTCTTTTTTCCTGATAATCAAACATTTATGGCATAATATAGTTTTATTCATTAATTACAATTAATATTAAAAAATATATTCTTACGCTTCTTCTCTTTTAAACCTCTGTGGAGCTTGAACCAACCACTTTGCAACAATTTCTGCGTACATGTTGTTGGTTAGATCAGCCTTAGTAAAACGAGCAAGTACTGAAAACAAAAATTTGTAATTAAAGAAAATGTAAAACAATATATTTAAACTTTTATGTTTACATAAATATATACATTGTATTTGTAATTTATTTGAAAAAAGTTGACTAACTTAAAATGGCTTTATTAAATTGTCTAAATTCATCGCTGAATGAACCTTTTGACCCTTTTCCTTTCCAACTGTACTGACAAGCTAACTGGTTAGAAATTACATATGATAGTGCATTGGTAACTATAGATATAGATATATATAACTATAGATATATATATCTTCATAATCAGTTCCTCCCAATCTTTTGAGATCATTCACCTACATAATGTGTTATACAAAATAATGATAAAAATTGAATAAAATTGATAAATAATGATATGACTTGAAACATAAAAGAAGAGCAAAAATAGCATAATACTATAGTAGTGCTATATTATTATAATATAGTTCTTATTTACGTATAATTACAAATTATCATTTTTATATTCAAATATAAATCCAAATAATGGTCATGTCAATTTGTTTATAACTAAATAACAATTAAGAACATATTACTGTTTGACAATTATGTAATATTAAAATTAAAATTAAATTTTACCAATAAAGTTAGATATGCAGGTTCATTTATTTTATTTTCAGCTGCTTTAAGTTGACCATCAGTTAAGTATGGAAGATCTGTATCAAAAGTAAGAGTGCTACTGTCTACAGGTTCTGTACCATTTAAACAACCATTAGAAGATGTACTCAGCTGTAATACATGCTCTTTAACCTCAGCAATTTCTTCACGAACTTGTATCAATTCGGAATTGATTTTTGAAAGCATTTTAAAAACTTCTTTAGTAGTAAAAACTAGAGGGTAGTAGAATATTGTTAAAAATGAAGCAATTATTTCGATCAATATTATTTAATAATTACCTTTCTCAGATGATTTATTTTTATTTATTTCAGTTTGACCCATGTTTGAACTTTGAACTTCTGTAACAATTTTGAATGTAGCAATTAGGTATAGTGTACAATAATGAATATTCATGTATATGTAATATTTAATTTATTTTTAAAAAGTATACAGCTATGGCTGGTAATATGTTATAGTATTATAGTAATTATAGTGTTAAATACTTTTTGTCATCAATTTAGGAGTGAAATTAATTGTTTCAACGATTGGATCTGGAAACTGTGGAAACTGAGAAATTGTAATATTATTTTCATGAACATTATGTTGAGCTACAAAATAAAATACAAAACAATTATTAACATATTGATAATTTAATTAACATATTCATAATTTTCATTTGTATTACCTTGGCCTTCATTAGTTGATTGAGTTGTTAATAAATTTGTATTTTCAATATCATCTTTTTGGTTGCTTTTAGAACTATCAGAATCAGATTCTGACAAGTTATCAAATAAGTTTTTTTTTGCTCTTGATTGCCTTTTAGCTCGTTTAGCCTTAGGATCTGCATCACTAGCACTTTCTACTTCTGAATACTTTTCAGCTATTTTTAATTTATATATTCCTTCTTGGTATGTGTCTGATTCAAATACAGTTATGAACAAAAGATTAGTGGACATGTGAAGTCATATATATGATATCATTATATAATATATTATGTGCACTAACTAAGAATGTATGGACATTTTTAGTTAATATAAGTACCTATAGGTACTATATATTTGCATATTATTTATATAAATGTAATTATCATACTTGTTTTGCACAAAACTTTTTTAATAGGATATATTCCCCAAGATGGATCATTAGACCTAGGCACAACTTGACTTGACACCATTTTAGAATATATCATTTTATTTTCAATTAAAGGCCAATGACATTTTCTGCGATCTGCAGTTAACCAAATTGTAGGAACTAGATTGATGCCATCAGTAAATTCGACAACACTGTACTCCATAATTTATTGTACCGTTATAATACCTATTAATATATAATTATTGAACACAATTAAAATACTCAAATAAATATTTACAATTTTTTAAGCTATTCTTTTTGGATATGGTATACAATAATGTATTTACAATTAAATTAATTTTCATATTAGGTAGGTATGTAGTTGTATACACAATATATAGTAGAATGTATAGCAAAAGTTTTAACTTTTGCAAATTATAAATTTTCTTTATTAATAGAATGAATAATAGGGAAATTCAAATATTTATTTTTATAAGGCATTAACCAAGACTTGCATTTTATATCATCAATATTAAACGAAAATAACCCACAAGACCCATCAGAATTATTTTGTAATTTACTACAATAAATGCCTAATTTATCAGATTTGCAGGGAGAAGTATACAAGTCATAGTTAACATTCTTTAAATGTTCACCAATAAAACTAGTTTCATTATTAAACAATATTATATTTTTAATTTGAACAATCTTCTTATTTTTCAATATACAAAAACAATTTTTAAACTGATCGCACAAAGAGAAATACAATTTGCCATTTGAAAAAGTTTTATACTGTTTAATATTTAAGTCAACAAAATCAAAAGTTAAAGGTCCATCACTATACTCATTTTTATGAACTATTTTTGATTGACATTCTTGTTCATAATTAATTAAAGAATTTTCTCTTTCAATGTAACTTTTAGTAAGTTGTTGCAAAGGATGTTGTGATTTTTGTAATAGTTTCTTGACAAACGTCATATTATTTTCAAACTTAAACGCTGAAAATACATCTAACGCACCATATTTTTTAACATCATCAGACAAATGAAGTAAATTATGGATATTGTGAGAAACTAAGTATTCTCCATATAGATTTTGAAACTTGAAAACAAACATCTGTAATAATTTATGAGAGTATGTAATAAAATGTTCTGATTTTATTAGTTCAGGATTCACTAAAATAGATATGGCTACATGTAAAATTATAAAATGATCATAGTAATCAGATTTTAAAACTGACTTTAAAACAACAGGCCCTGTATATAAAAGAAACTGTCGAAATTCAGTAGCTTTCCAGTTTAAAAACTCAGAGAGAGCTCTTGGTTTTCGGGCAAAGTCTTTTGGAGTATACTGTTGCATTTCAATTAATTTGTCAGAAATTACCTTGATATCGGATGGTTTTAATTTTAAAAAACGAGGGCCTTTAACCCAAAGATAAATAAGTTTCTTCATTACACCAAGACACACCACATGACAATAATCTAGAGGAACGCATGATACTGACCCAAAACTAGGCACAGATGTAGTAAAAATAGAAATTCCATGTTGATATTTATTCTTGTACAAAAATTTAGAAAAATCTTCATCAGATCTCAAATTAAATTCTGCATATTCTTCATCAGATGGAAAACACAATCTTTTATCAATGTATTTACCATGTATAGTACATTTAGAACAACTACTATATGCTGTATGTCCACTTGTACATAATACAAACGATTTAGCTGGCGCGTCACAAATCAACGCAGACAAAACCACTGTTATGATTTCACCTTCTTCAGTTAAAAATCCATTGTTTATTAAAGGAACTAATTCTGAAATGAACTCTTCTAAATATTCATTAGGACACTTAGGTTTTCCATAACCATGAAAAACACCTACTATGAAAACTTTTTGCTTTAAGCGTAATTCAGATATCATAATGGGCCAAAAACAACTTTGGTTGGACCGAGAAATAGGTAGTCCATCAATATTAAGTGTTAAATTTATTTCTTTAAAACTTCCAATTTCTAATTTCATAGCTAAAATAATTGAATGTACTGCTTTTTTAAGGCCAAAATGACAGTACTTTCCTCCACCTATTGACTTGATTCTAACACTACGAGGAGTACTAAGTAAAGTCCTAGCATCACTTGGTAACTCAAACTTTGTAAATTTTTTCCAAATTTTTAACATTGAAGAAAGTGATGCAAGTGTTGTATTGTGATTAAAATGCCACTCACGCAACTGTTCTTCTAACAAACTACAATTCATATCTAAATTACTACTATCATCAGTATTATCATCCTTGTTATTTTCAATTAAACTAACATTATTAATTTCAACAAGATTAATATTACTATCGTAAGAATCACATGAACTACTGATAGGGCTGGAATAGTATGATAAGCTATTGCTAGAGCTAGAAGAATATTCATTTTCATCATGATGCTGCTGCTCACTATTATTGTTAATTAAAGAAAAAATTGGTAAACGGTGTCCATTGTTCTTATTATTCATTTTAGGTTCTACACAGGGTAGTATTGCATTAGATGATGTAGATTGAATTTTTGGTGCTCGAATAATAACTTCACTAGTGGTATCAGAATAATGTTCATTGTCAAACCTCCTATAAAACTCATTTGTAATTCGCCTAATGTGTCTTTTTGAACAGTTTTTCAACTTTTTACGTTTATTATCAGCCATTATAATCTATATATAGAGTAAAACAAAATAAATATTGTTCAGTAAAGAAAATAAGAAATAGAAACTGCTGCAGTATGTGTATTATTAATATAGGTATATAATATATAGGTACCTATAGGTACCTATATATAGATTATATTAATAGTGTATATACTATGAGATTCCACCTCAAGGTAGTAGATACCAATTACTACTTGTACAAATTAAAACAATTGTTTATTACTTAAAAGAAAGTACCTATATCTATTTCTAATATAAACATTATGATATTTTTAACAAAAGTTTATAAATAATATTCTTACGTCCAAATATAATTGCCAATAATTATGATGTTAGGTATATATTTCATGAATTAACACAGCAGCTGGAGAAAATCGATGGTTAATACACTTTATAATTATAATCACGCGTATAATCATATAAACGTTAGAGCGGAGAATACAGCTTAGATGGACGATTGCAGCACATGCAGTGAACGCGTCGGCAACGTTAAAAACAAATAACAATAGTGCGTACGAACACTACGATAATTATCACAACACACGATTTAATAAATTAATTCATAATATATATATAACACTCAGAAGTCGGTTAAGTCGATCGGCAATACAGCATAATATTACTAAAAACACTTCGGCTTAAATATTGCAGATACGTATAACATAACCACAAACATGAAACAACTATCACAACGTATATTATTTAATCGTATTTAGTTAATTACTTGGTATGCCGCTATTGACGTTAGCTGCGCCTTTGCGTCGCGCTGGTGACCGACCGTTATACATGACGGGAATTCCCGTCATATAAATAACGCGTGACCAACCGTACGCCTTCCAGACTGTCATCCTCGTCACTCATCAACGCGGTCAGGGAAAAATGATATGTGCTCGATACAGACGTCGCACGCGTGCGATAATAACTCGCGGGTTATTATAGTTATTCTGAAAATAATTTACTTAAATTTTTAATTAAAACGGCTAGTATACATATATGTATAACAATATTATATAGTAATAATAATAATATTTTTCTATCTTATATTTCTCTCATTAAAATTGTCTAATTTTCTACATATAATATATATTATTTACATAAAAAAGTACATTATATATACCTATATATAGGTATATATATTATATTTTATTATTAGCTGCAGTACAACTGTCATGACAAATGTGACAAACTCAATATATTGCCTATATATTGCCAATATATTGAGCTTTTAAATTGCAGGTTATATATATATATATATATATAGGTTATAGCCTATATAATATATAATATTATATATATAACCTATATAGGTACCTTTATAAGTATAAGTATTAGTTGTAAACATATGTTCACAACTAATACTTATATATGTATATACATATATATGTTTTATAAAAAATTTCACATATTATAGATATCTGTCATGCTTTTGTTATATAAACAATGTTAGATAACAAATATAACATATTAGTTACACTACTGATACATTATATTTGTTATGTTATGAATATGGAATATAATTATGTAACAGATACATAAAAATACATAAATGAAACCTTATGTGCTGTTAGGGATATCAATGATCCCACCCAACAAGAAGCATATCATGTTTATTGGTGATTATACTGTATTACCTTATATGTTGTAATCAATAATAATCTGCATAAAAAGTACAAAATTGTATAATAAAATTATTGTAATAATTAAAAAAAAACTTTTTAATAAATAAGAATTAAGGTTATATCTGAGACCACAATTTTATTTGGTTGCCTATTATATTATCTCAAATAAATTAACTACCAATTTCTTAGTAAATTATTTAATATATAATTTTTTTTTTTGTGTATATTTAGAGCCGAGATCGCCGAGACTATAATAACCGGATAAGAACTCAAGCAAGGGCAATGTCAAAAGCTGAATAAATATAATGTATGTGAAAGACATTACATTTATTTTTTTCCCTTTTTGTAATAGTTATAATTCTTAATTTATATCATTTATTCAATAAAAAATTTGTGTCCTATCAAACAAAACACTTTTCAATGATTTTTCTTTTTTTTATTTTAAAACAAGTTTTATAAAGTAAGATTTATTATTATTTTTATGTACAATTGTGTTATAACTATTTTTTGATAATTTTGGGACATAACGAAGAGAAAAACATGAGGAGTAGATAATTATCTTTATTTTACATTTTATTGTAATAGCGTTTGACTTGCTATTTG
Organism: Sipha maydis; assembly: GCA_034509805.1. Lineage (NCBI taxonomy): Eukaryota > Metazoa > Arthropoda > Insecta > Hemiptera > Aphididae > Sipha > Sipha maydis. The sequence goes on from JASXSY010001094.1 coordinate 21,206, forward strand.
ATATCCTTTATATTTGTAGTGAAACATAACTGTACTGATTTTATTCTTCAATATAAAACCTTTGTATTATTTTTATATTTATATGTTATTTTTATTAATTTATACCAATGAATAAATATTATTAACTATAAATGTATATTATTATTAGTTATTTTAGTATAAAATATTATAATAAATAATCTGAACAGTTGTTAGGATTATATTCTATTGGGAATTCAACAATTTTTAAGTAAACCTAATATCAATGATCCCACCCAACAAGAAACATATCATGTTTATTGGTGATTATACTGTATTTCCTTATATGTTGTAATCAATAATAATCTGCAATAAAAAGTACAAAATTGTATGATAAAATTATTGTAATAATTAAAAAAAAAAACTTTTTAACAAATAAGATTAAGGTTATATCTGAGACCACAATTTTATTTGGTTGCCTATTATATTATCTCAAATAAATTAACTACCAATTTCTTAGTAAATTATTTATTATATAATTTTTTTTGTTTGTGTATATTTAGAGCCGAGATCGCCGAGACTATAATAACCGGATAAGAACTCAAGCAAGGGCAATGTCAAAAGCTGAATAAATATATAATGTATGTGAAAGACATTAGATTTATTTTTTTCCCTTTTGTAATAGTTATAATTCTTAATTTATATCATTTATTCAATAAAAAATTTGTGTCCTATCAAACAAAACACTTTTCAATGATTTTTCTTTTTTTTATTTTAAAACAAGTTTTATAAAGTAAGATTTATTATTATTTTTATGTACAATTGTGTTATAACTATTTTTTGATAATTTTGGGACATAACGAAGAGAAAACCATGAGGAGTAGATAATTATCTTTATTTTACATTTTATTGTTATAGCGTTTGACTTGCTATTTGATATCCTTTATATTTGTAGTGAAACATAACTGTACTGATTTTATTCTTCAATATAAAACCTTTGTATTATTTTTTATATTTATATGTTATTTTTATTAATTTATACCAATGAATAAATATTATTAACTATATATGTATATTATTATTAGTTATTTTAGTATAAAATATTATAATAAATAATCTGAACAGTTGTTAGGATTATATTCTATTGGGAATTCAACAATTTTTAAGTAAACCTAATATCAATGATCCCACCCAACAAGAAGCATATCATGTTTATTGGTGATTATACTGTATTACCTTATATGTTGTAATCAATAATAATCTGCAATAAAAAGTACAAAATTGTATAATTAAAATATTGTAATATTAAAAAAAAACTTTTTAACAAATAAGATTAAGGTTATATCTGAGACCACAATTTTATTTGGTTGCCTATTATATTATCTCAAATAAATTAACTACCAATTTCTTAGTAAATTATTTAATATATAATTTTTTTTTTTGTGTATATTTAGAGCCGAGATCGCCGAGACTATAATAACCGGATAAGAACTCAAGCAAGGGCAATGTCAAAAGCTGAATAAATATAATGTATGTGAAAGACATTACATTTATTTTTTTCCCTTTTTGTAATAGTTATAATTCTTAATTTATATCATTTATTCAATAAAAAATTTGTGTCCTATCAAACAAAACACTTTTCAATGATTTTTCTTTTTTTTATTTTAAAACAAGTTTTATAAAGTAAGATTTATTATTATTTTTATGTACAATTGTGTTATAACTATTTTTTGATAATTTTGGGACATAACGAAGAGAAAAACATGAGGAGTAGATAATTATCTTTATTTTACATTTTATTGTAATAGCGTTTGACTTGCTATTTGATATCCTTTATATTTGTAGTGAAACATAACTGTACTGATTTTATTCTTCAATATAAAACCTTTGTATTATTTTTTATATTTATATGTTATTTTTATTAATTTATACCAATGAATAAATATTATTAACTATATATGTATATTATTATTAGTTATTTTAGTATAAAATATTATAATAAATAATCTGAACAGTTGTTAGGATTATATTCTATTGGGAATTCAACAATTTTTAAGTAAACCTAATATCAATGATCCCACCCAACAAGAAGCATATCATGTTTATTGGTGATTATACTGTATTACCTTATATGTTGTAATCAATAATAATCTGCAATAAAAAGTACAAAATTGTATAATTAAAATATTGTAATAATTAAAAAAAAACTTTTTAACAAATAAGATTAAGGTTATATCTGAGACCACAATTTTATTTGGTTGCCTATTATATTATCTCAAATAAATTAACTACCAATTTCTTAGTAAATTATTTAATATATAATTTTTTTTTTTGTGTATATTTAGAGCCGAGATCGCCGAGAATATAATAACCGGATAAGAACTCAAGCAAGGGCAATGTCAAAAGCTGAATAAATATAATGTATGTGAAAGACATTACATTTATTTTTTTCCCTTTTTGTAATAGTTATAATTCTTAATTTATATCATTTATTCAATAAAAAATTTGTGTCCTATCAAACAAAACACTTTTCAATGATTTTTCTTTTTTTTATTTTAAAACAAGTTTTATAAAGTAAGATTTATTATTATTTTTATGTACAATTGTGTTATAACTATTTTTTGATAATTTTGGGACATAACGAAGAGAAAAACATGAGGAGTAGATAATTATCTTTATTTTACATTTTATTGTAATAGCGTTTGACTTGCTATTTGATATCCTTTATATTTGTAGTGAAACATAACTGTACTGATTTTATTCTTCAATATAAAACCTTTGTATTATTTTTTATATTTATATGTTATTTTTATTAATTTATACCAATGAATAAATATTATTAACTATAAATGTATATTATTATTAGTTATTTTAGTATAAAATATTATAATAAATAATCTGAACAGTTGTTAGGATTATATTCTATTGGGAATTCAACAATTTTTAAGTAAACCTAATATCAATGATCCCACCCAACAAGAAACATATCATGTTTATTGGTGATTATACTGTATTACCTTATATGTTGTAATCAATAATAATCTGCAATAAAAAGTACAAAATTGTATAATTAAAATATTGTAATAATTAAAAAAAAACTTTTTAACAAATAAGATTAAGGTTATATCTGAGACCACAATTTTATTTGGTTGCCTATTATATTATCTCAAATAAATTAACTACCAATTTCTTAGTAAATTATTTAATATATAATTTTTTTTTTTGTGTATATTTAGAGCCGAGATCGCCGAGACTATAATAACCGGATAAGAACTCAAGCAAGGGCAATGTCAAAAGCTGAATAAATATAATGTATGTGAAAGACATTACATTTATTTTTTTCCCTTTTTGTAATAGTTATAATTCTTAATTTATATCATTTATTCAATAAAAAATTTGTGTCCTATCAAACAAAACACTTTTCAATGATTTTTCTTTTTTTTATTTTAAAACAAGTTTTATAAAGTAAGATTTATTATTATTTTTATGTACAATTGTGTTATAACTATTTTTTGATAATTTTGGGACATAACGAAGAGAAAAACATGAGGAGTAGATAATTATCTTTATTTTACATTTTATTGTAATAGCGTTTGACTTGCTATTTGATATCCTTTATATTTGTAGTGAAACATAACTGTACTGATTTTATTCTTCAATATAAAACCTTTGTATTATTTTTTATATTTATATGTTATTTTTATTAATTTATACCAATGAATAAATATTATTAACTATAAATGTATATTATTATTAGTTATTTTAGTATAAAATATTATAATAAATAATCTGAACAGTTGTTAGGATTATATTCTATTGGGAATTCAACAATTTTTAAGTAAACCTAATATCAATGATCCCACCCAACAAGAAACATATCATGTTTATTGGTGATTATACTGTATTTCCTTATATGTTGTAATCAATAATAATCTGCAATAAAAAGTACAAAATTGTATGATAAAATTATTGTAATAATTAAAAAAAAAACTTTTTAACAAATAAGATTAAGGTTATATCTGAGACCACAATTTTATTTGGTTGCCTATTATATTATCTCAAATAAATTAACTACCAATTTCTTAGTAAATTATTTAATATATAATTTTTTTTTTTGTGTATATTTAGAGCCGAGATCGCCGAGACTATAATAACCGGATAAGAACTCAAGCAAGGGCAATGTCAAAAGCTGAATAAATATAATGTATGTGAAAGACATTACATTTATTTTTTTCCCTTTTTGTAATAGTTATAATTATTAATTTATATCATTTATTCAATAAAAAATTTGTGTCCTATCAAACAAAACACTTTTCAATGATTTTTCTTTTTTTTATTTTAAAACAAGTTTTATAAAGTAAGATTTATTATTATTTTTATGTACAATTGTGTTATAACTATTTTTTGATAATTTTGGGACATAACGAAGAGAAAAACATGAGGAGTAGATAATTATCTTTATTTTACATTTTATTGTAATAGCGTTTGACTTGCTATTTGATATCCTTTATATTTGTAGTGAAACATAACTGTACTGATTTTATTCTTCAATATAAAACCTTTGTATTATTTTTTATATTTATATGTTATTTTTATTAATTTATACCAATGAATAAATATTATTAACTATAAATGTATATTATTATTAGTTATTTTAGTATAAAATATTATAATAAATAATCTGAACAGTTGTTAGGATTATATTCTATTGGGAATTCAACAATTTTTAAGTAAACCTAATATCAATGATCCCACCCAACAAGAAACATATCATGTTTATTGGTGATTATACTGTATTTCCTTATATGTTGTAATCAATAATAATCTGCAATAAAAAGTACAAAATTGTATGATAAAATTATTGTAATAATTAAAAAAAAAACTTTTTAACAAATAAGATTAAGGTTATATCTGAGACCACAATTTTATTTGGTTGCCTATTATATTATCTCAAATAAATTAACTACCAATTTCTTAGTAAATTATTTATTATATAATTTTTTTTTGTTTGTGTATATTTAGAGCCGAGATCGCCGAGACTATAATAACCGGATAAGAACTCAAGCAAGGGCAATGTCAAAAGCTGAATAAATATAATGTATGTGAAAGACATTAGATTTATTTTTTTCCCTTTTTGTAATAGTTATAATTCTTAATTTATATCATTTATTCAATAAAAAATTTGTGTCCTATCAAACAAAACACTTTTCAATGATTTTTCTTTTTTTTATTTTAAAACAAGTTTTATAAAGTAAGATTTATTATTATTTTTATGTACAATTGTGTTATAACTATTTTTTGATAATTTTGGGACATAACGAAGAGAAAACCATGAGGAGTAGATAATTATCTTTATTTTACATTTTATTGTTATAGCGTTTGACTTGCTATTTGATATCCTTTATATTTGTAGTGAAACATAACTGTACTGATTTTATTCTTCAATATAAAACCTTTGTATTATTTTTTATATTTAAATGTTATTTTTATTAATTTATACCAATGAATAAATATTATTAACTATATATGTATATTATTATTAGTTATTTTAGTATAAAATATTATAATAAATAATCTGAACAGTTGTTAGGATTATATTCTATTGGGAATTCAACAATTTTTAAGTAAACCTAATATCAATGATCCCACCCAACAAGAAGCATATCATGTTTATTGGTGATTATACTGTATTACCTTATATGTTGTAATCAATAATAATCTGCAATAAAAAGTACAAAATTGTATAATTAAAATATTGTAATAATTAAAAAAAAACTTTTTAACAAATAAGATTAAGGTTATATCTGAGACCACAATTTTATTTGGTTGCCTATTATATTATCTCAAATAAATTAACTACCAATTTCTTAGTAAATTATTTAATATATAATTTTTTTTTTTGTGTATATTTAGAGCCGAGATCGCCGAGACTATAATAACCGGATAAGAACTCAAGCAAGGGCAATGTCAAAAGCTGAATAAATATAATGTATGTGAAAGACATTACATTTATTTTTTTCCCTTTTTGTAATAGTTATAATTCTTAATTTATATCATTTATTCAATAAAAAATTTGTGTCCTATCAAACAAAACACTTTTCAATGATTTTTCTTTTTTTTATTTTAAAACAAGTTTTATAAAGTAAGATTTATTATTATTTTTATGTACAATTGTGTTATAACTATTTTTTGATAATTTTGGGACATAACGAAGAGAAAAACATGAGGAGTAGATAATTATCTTTATTTTACATTTTATTGTAATAGCGTTTGACTTGCTATTTGATATCCTTTATATTTGTAGTGAAACATAACTGTACTGATTTTATTCTTCAATATAAAACCTTTGTATTATTTTTTATATTTATATGTTATTTTTATTAATTTATACCAATGAATAAATATTATTAACTATAAATGTATATTATTATTAGTTATTTTAGTATAAAATATTATAATAAATAATCTGAACAGTTGTTAGGATTATATTCTATTGGGAATTCAACAATTTTTAAGTAAACCTAATATCAATGATCCCACCCAACAAGAAACATATCATGTTTATTGGTGATTATACTGTATTACCTTATATGTTGTAATCAATAATAATCTGCAATAAAAAGTACAAAATTGTATAATTAAAATATTGTAATAATTAAAAAAAAACTTTTTAACAAATAAGATTAAGGTTATATCTGAGACCACAATTTTATTTGGTTGCCTATTATATTATCTCAAATAAATTAACTACCAATTTCTTAGTAAATTATTTAATATATAATTTTTTTTTTTGTGTATATTTAGAGCCGAGTTCGCCGAGACTATAATAACCGGATAAGAACTCAAGCAAGGGCAATGTCAAAAGCTGAATAAATATAATGTATGTGAAAGACATTAGATTTATTTTTTTCCCTTTTTGTAATAGTTATAATTCTTAATTTATATCATTTATTCAATAAAAAATTTGTGTCCTATCAAACAAAACACTTTTCAATGATTTTTCTTTTTTTTATTTTAAAACAAGTTTTATAAAGTAAGATTTATTATTATTTTTATGTACAATTGTGTTATAACTATTTTTTGATAATTTTGGGACATAACGAAGAGAAAAACATGAGGAGTAGATAATTATCTTTATTTTACATTTTATTGTAATAGCGTTTGACTTGCTATTTGATATCCTTTATATTTGTATTGAAACATAACTGTACTGATTTTATTCTTCAATATAAAACCTTTGTATTATTTTTTATATTTATATGTTATTTTTATTAATTTATACCAATGAATAAATATTATTAACTATATATGTATATTATTATTAGTTATTTTAGTATAACATATTATAATAAATAATCTGAACAGTTGTTAGGATTATATTCTATTGGGAATTCAACAATTTTTAAGTAAACCTAATATCAATGATCCCACCCAACAAGAAGCATATCATGTTTATTGATGATTATATTGTATTACCTTATATGTTGTAATCAATAATAATCTGCAATAAAAAGTACAAAATTGTATAATTAAAATATTGTAATAATTAAAAAAAAACTTTTTAACAAATAAGATTAAGGTTATATCTGAGACCACAATTTTATTTGGTTGCCTATTATATTATCTCAAATAAATTAACTACCAATTTCTTAGTAAATTATTTAATATATAATTTTTTTTTTTGTGTATATTTAGAGCCGAGATCGCCGAGACTATAATAACCGGATAAGAACTCAAGCAAGGGCAATGTCAAAAGCTGAATAAATATAATGTATGTGAAAGACATTACATTTATTTTTTTCCCTTTTTGTAATAGTTATAATTCTTAATTTATATCATTTATTCAATAAAAAATTTGTGTCCTATCAAACAAAACACTTTTCAATGATTTTTCTTTTTTTTATTTTAAAACAAGTTTTATAAAGTAAGATTTATTATTATTTTTATGTACAATTGTGTTATAACTATTTTTTGATAATTTTGGGACATAACGAAGAGAAAAACATGAGGAGTAGATAATTATCTTTATTTTACATTTTATTGTAATAGCGTTTGACTTGCTATTTGATATCCTTTATATTTGTAGTGAAACATAACTGTACTGATTTTATTCTTCAATATAAAACCTTTGTATTATTTTTTATATTTATATGTTATTTTTATTAATTTATACCAATGAATAAATATTATTAACTATAAATGTATATTATTATTAGTTATTTTAGTATAAAATATTATAATAAATAATCTGAACAGTTGTTAGGATTATATTCTATTGGGAATTCAACAATTTTTAAGTAAACCTAATATCAATGATCCCACCCAACAAGAAACATATCATGTTTATTGGTGATTATACTGTATTACCTTATATGTTGTAATCAATAATAATCTGCAATAAAAAGTACAAAATTGTATAATTAAAATATTGTAATAATTAAAAAAAAACTTTTTAACAAATAAGATTAAGGTTATATCTGAGACCACAATTTTATTTGGTTGCCTATTATATTATCTCAAATAAATTAACTACCAATTTCTTAGTAAATTATTTAATATATAATTTTTTTTTTTGTGTATATTTAGAGCCGAGATCGCCGAGACTATAATAACCGGATAAGAACTCAAGCAAGGGCAATGTCAAAAGCTGAATAAATATAATGTATGTGAAAGACATTACATTTATTTTTTTCCCTTTTTGTAATAGTTATAATTCTTAATTTATATCATTTATTCAATAAAAAATTTGTGTCCTATCAAACAAAACACTTTTCAATGATTTTTCTTTTTTTTATTTTAAAACAAGTTTTATAAAGTAAGATTTATTATTATTTTTATGTACAATTGTGTTATAACTATTTTTTGATAATTTTGGGACATAACGAAGAGAAAAACATGAGGAGTAGATAATTATCTTTATTTTACATTTTATTGTAATAGCGTTTGACTTGCTATTTGATATCCTTTATATTTGTAGTGAAACATAACTGTACTGATTTTATTCTTCAATATAAAACCTTTGTATTATTTTTTATATTTATATGTTATTTTTATTAATTTATACCAATGAATAAATATTATTAACTATAAATGTATATTATTATTAGTTATTTTAGTATAAAATATTATAATAAATAATCTGAACAGTTGTTAGGATTATATTCTATTGGGAATTCAACAATTTTTAAGTAAACCTAATATCAATGATCCCACCCAACAAGAAACATATCATGTTTATTGGTGATTATACTGTATTTCCTTATATGTTGTAATCAATAATAATCTGCAATAAAAAGTACAAAATTGTATGATAAAATTATTGTAATAATTAAAAAAAAAACTTTTTAACAAATAAGATTAAGGTTATATCTGAGACCACAATTTTATTTGGTTGCCTATTATATTATCTCAAATAAATTAACTACCAATTTCTTAGTAAATTATTTAATATATAATTTTTTTTTTTGTGTATATTTAGAGCCGAGATCGCCGAGACTATAATAACCGGATAAGAACTCAAGCAAGGGCAATGTCAAAAGCTGAATAAATATAATGTATGTGAAAGACATTACATTTATTTTTTTCCCTTTTTGTAATAGTTATAATTATTAATTTATATCATTTATTCAATAAAAAATTTGTGTCCTATCAAACAAAACACTTTTCAATGATTTTTCTTTTTTTTATTTTAAAACAAGTTTTATAAAGTAAGATTTATTATTATTTTTATGTACAATTGTGTTATAACTATTTTTTGATAATTTTGGGACATAACGAAGAGAAAAACATGAGGAGTAGATAATTATCTTTATTTTACATTTTATTGTAATAGCGTTTGACTTGCTATTTGATATCCTTTATATTTGTAGTGAAACATAACTGTACTGATTTTATTCTTCAATATAAAACCTTTGTATTATTTTTTATATTTATATGTTATTTTTATTAATTTATACCAATGAATAAATATTATTAACTATAAATGTATATTATTATTAGTTATTTTAGTATAAAATATTATAATAAATAATCTGAACAGTTGTTAGGATTATATTCTATTGGGAATTCAACAATTTTTAAGTAAACCTAATATCAATGATCCCACCCAACAAGAAACATATCATGTTTATTGGTGATTATACTGTATTTCCTTATATGTTGTAATCAATAATAATCTGCAATAAAAAGTACAAAATTGTATGATAAAATTATTGTAATAATTAAAAAAAAAACTTTTTAACAAATAAGATTAAGGTTATATCTGAGACCACAATTTTATTTGGTTGCCTATTATATTATCTCAAATAAATTAACTACCAATTTCTTAGTAAATTATTTATTATATAATTTTTTTTTGTTTGTGTATATTTAGAGCCGAGATCGCCGAGACTATAATAACCGGATAAGAACTCAAGCAAGGGCAATGTCAAAAGCTGAATAAATATAATGTATGTGAAAGACATTAGATTTATTTTTTTCCCTTTTTGTAATAGTTATAATTCTTAATTTATATCATTTATTCAATAAAAAATTTGTGTCCTATCAAACAAAACACTTTTCAATGATTTTTCTTTTTTTTATTTTAAAACAAGTTTTATAAAGTAAGATTTATTATTATTTTTATGTACAATTGTGTTATAACTATTTTTTGATAATTTTGGGACATAACGAAGAGAAAACCATGAGGAGTAGATAATTATCTTTATTTTACATTTTATTGTTATAGCGTTTGACTTGCTATTTGATATCCTTTATATTTGTAGTGAAACATAACTGTACTGATTTTATTCTTCAATATAAAACCTTTGTATTATTTTTTATATTTAAATGTTATTTTTATTAATTTATACCAATGAATAAATATTATTAACTATATATGTATATTATTATTAGTTATTTTAGTATAAAATATTATAATAAATAATCTGAACAGTTGTTAGGATTATATTCTATTGGGAATTCAACAATTTTTAAGTAAACCTAATATCAATGATCCCACCCAACAAGAAGCATATCATGTTTATTGGTGATTATACTGTATTACCTTATATGTTGTAATCAATAATAATCTGCAATAAAAAGTACAAAATTGTATAATTAAAATATTGTAATAATTAAAAAAAAACTTTTTAACAAATAAGATTAAGGTTATATCTGAGACCACAATTTTATTTGGTTGCCTATTATATTATCTCAAATAAATTAACTACCAATTTCTTAGTAAATTATTTAATATATAATTTTTTTTTTTGTGTATATTTAGAGCCGAGATCGCCGAGACTATAATAACCGGATAAGAACTCAAGCAAGGGCAATGTCAAAAGCTGAATAAATATAATGTATGTGAAAGACATTACATTTATTTTTTTCCCTTTTTGTAATAGTTATAATTCTTAATTTATATCATTTATTCAATAAAAAATTTGTGTCCTATCAAACAAAACACTTTTCAATGATTTTTCTTTTTTTTATTTTAAAACAAGTTTTATAAAGTAAGATTTATTATTATTTTTATGTACAATTGTGTTATAACTATTTTTTGATAATTTTGGGACATAACGAAGAGAAAAACATGAGGAGTAGATAATTATCTTTATTTTACATTTTATTGTAATAGCGTTTGACTTGCTATTTGATATCCTTTATATTTGTAGTGAAACATAACTGTACTGATTTTATTCTTCAATATAAAACCTTTGTATTATTTTTTATATTTATATGTTATTTTTATTAATTTATACCAATGAATAAATATTATTAACTATAAATGTATATTATTATTAGTTATTTTAGTATAAAATATTATAATAAATAATCTGAACAGTTGTTAGGATTATATTCTATTGGGAATTCAACAATTTTTAAGTAAACCTAATATCAATGATCCCACCCAACAAGAAACATATCATGTTTATTGGTGATTATACTGTATTACCTTATATGTTGTAATCAATAATAATCTGCAATAAAAAGTACAAAATTGTATAATTAAAATATTGTAATAATTAAAAAAAAACTTTTTAACAAATAAGATTAAGGTTATATCTGAGACCACAATTTTATTTGGTTGCCTATTATATTATCTCAAATAAATTAACTACCAATTTCTTAGTAAATTATTTAATATATAATTTTTTTTTTTGTGTATATTTAGAGCCGAGTTCGCCGAGACTATAATAACCGGATAAGAACTCAAGCAAGGGCAATGTCAAAAGCTGAATAAATATAATGTATGTGAAAGACATTAGATTTATTTTTTTCCCTTTTTGTAATAGTTATAATTCTTAATTTATATCATTTATTCAATAAAAAATTTGTGTCCTATCAAACAAAACACTTTTCAATGATTTTTCTTTTTTTTATTTTAAAACAAGTTTTATAAAGTAAGATTTATTATTATTTTTATGTACAATTGTGTTATAACTATTTTTTGATAATTTTGGGACATAACGAAGAGAAAAACATGAGGAGTAGATAATTATCTTTATTTTACATTTTATTGTAATAGCGTTTGACTTGCTATTTGATATCCTTTATATTTGTATTGAAACATAACTGTACTGATTTTATTCTTCAATATAAAACCTTTGTATTATTTTTTATATTTATATGTTATTTTTATTAATTTATACCAATGAATAAATATTATTAACTATATATGTATATTATTATTAGTTATTTTAGTATAACATATTATAATAAATAATCTGAACAGTTGTTAGGATTATATTCTATTGGGAATTCAACAATTTTTAAGTAAACCTAATATCAATGATCCCACCCAACAAGAAGCATATCATGTTTATTGATGATTATATTGTATTACCTTATATGTTGTAATCAATAATAATCTGCAATAAAAAGTACAAAATTGTATAATTAAAATATTGTAATAATTAAAAAAAAACTTTTTAACAAATAAGATTAAGGTTATATCTGAGACCACAATTTTATTTGGTTGCCTATTATATTATCTCAAATAAATTAACTACCAATTTCTTAGTAAATTATTTAATATATAATTTTTTTTTTTGTGTATATTTAGAGCCGAGATCGCCGAGACTATAATAACCGGATAAGAACTCAAGCAAGGGCAATTTCAAAAGCTGAATAAATATAATGTATGTGAAAGACATTAGATTTATTTTTTTCCCTTTTTGTAATAGTTATAATTCTTAATTTATATCATTTATTCAATAAAAAATTTGTGTCCTATCAAACAAAACACTTTTCAATGATTTTTCTTTTTTTTATTTTAAAACAAGTTTTATAAAGTAAGATTTATTATTATTTTTATGTACAATTGTGTTATAACTATTTTTTGATAATTTTGGGACATAACGAAGAGAAAACCATGAGGAGTAGATAATTATCTTTATTTTACATTTTATTGTTATAGCGTTTGACTTGCTATTTGATATCCTTTATATTTGTAGTGAAACATAACTGTACTGATTTTATTCTTCAATATAAAACCTTTGTATTATTTTTTATATTTATATGTTATTTTTATTAATTTATACCAATGAATAAATATTATTAACTATATATGTATATTATTATTAGTTATTTTAGTATAAAATATTATAATAAATAATCTGAACAGTTGTTAGGATTATATTCTATTGGGAATTCAACAATTTTTAAGTAAACCTAATATCAATGATCCCACCCAACAAGAAGCATATCATGTTTATTGGTGATTATACTGTATTACCTTATATGTTGTAATCAATAATAATCTGCAATAAAAAGTACAAAATTGTATAATTAAAATATTGTAATAATTAAAAAAAAACTTTTTAACAAATAAGATTAAGGTTATATCTGAGACCACAATTTTATTTGGTTGCCTATTATATTATCTCAAATAAATTAACTACCAATTTCTTAGTAAATTATTTAATATATAATTTTTTTTTTTGTGTATATTTAGAGCCGAGATCGCCGAGACTATAATAACCGGATAAGAACTCAAGCAAGGGCAATGTCAAAAGCTGAATAAATATAATGTATGTGAAAGACATTACATTTATTTTTTTCCCTTTTTGTAATAGTTATAATTCTTAATTTATATCATTTATTCAATAAAAAATTTGTGTCCTATCAAACAAAACACTTTTCAATGATTTTTCTTTTTTTTATTTTAAAACAAGTTTTATAAAGTAAGATTTATTATTATTTTTATGTACAATTGTGTTATAACTATTTTTTGATAATTTTGGGACATAACGAAGAGAAAAACATGAGGAGTAGATAATTATCTTTATTTTACATTTTATTGTAATAGCGTTTGACTTGCTATTTGATATCCTTTATATTTGTAGTGAAACATAACTGTACTGATTTTATTCTTCAATATAAAACCTTTGTATTATTTTTTATATTTATATGTTATTTTTATTAATTTATACCAATGAATAAATATTATTAACTATATATGTATATTATTATTAGTTATTTTAGTATAAAATATTATAATAAATAATCTGAACAGTTGTTAGGATTATATTCTATTGGGAATTCAACAATTTTTAAGTAAACCTAATATCAATGATCCCACCCAACAAGAAGCATATCATGTTTATTGGTGATTATATTGTATTACCTTATATGTTGTAATCAATAATAATCTGCAATAAAAAGTACAAAATTGTATAATTAAAATATTGTAATAATTAAAAAAAAACTTTTTAACAAATAAGATTAAGGTTATATCTGAGACCACAATTTTATTTGGTTGCCTATTATATTATCTCAAATAAATTAACTACCAATTTCTTAGTAAATTATTTAATATATAATTTTTTTTTTGTGTATATTTAGAGCCGAGATCGCCGAGACTATAATAACCGGATAAGAACTCAAGCAAGGGCAATGTCAAAAGCTGAATAAATATAATGTATGTGAAAGACATTAGATTTATTTTTTTCCCTTTTTGTAATAGTTATAATTCTTAATTTATATCATTTATTCAATAAAAAATTTGTGTCCTATCAAACAAAACACTTCAATGATTTTTCTTTTTTTTATTTTAAAACAAGTTTTATAAAGTAAGATTTATTATTATTTTTATGTACAATTGTGTTATAACTATTTTTTGATAATTTTGGGACATAACGAAGAGAAAACCATGAGGAGTAGATAATTATCTTTATTTTACATTTTATTGTAATAGCGTTTAACTTGCTATTTGATATCCTTTATATTTGTAGTGAAACATAACTGTACTGATTTTATTCTTCAATATAAAACCTTTGTATTATTTTATATATTTATATGTTATTTTTATTAATTTATACCAATGAATAAATATTATTAACTATATTTGTATATTATTATTAGTTATTTTAGTATAAAATATTATAATAAATAATCTGAACAGTTGTTAGGATTATATTCTATTGGGAATTCAGAAATTTTTAAGTAAACCTAATATCAATGATCCCACCCAACAAGAAGCATATCATGTTTATTGGTGATTATACTGTATTACCTTATATGTTGTAATCAATAATAATCTGCAATAAAAAGTACAAAATTGTATAATAAAAATATTGTAATAATTAAAAAAAAACTTTTTAACAAATAAGATTAAGGTTATATCTGAGACCACAATTTTATTTGGTTGCCTATTATATTATCTCAAATAAATTAACTACCAATTTCTTAGTAAATTATTTAATATATAATTTTTTTTTTTGTGTATATTTAGAGCCGAGATCGCCGAGACTATAATAACCGGATAAGAACTCAAGCAAGGGCAATGTCAAAAGCTGAATAAATTTAATGTATGTGAAAGACATTACATTTATTTTTTTCCCTTTTTGTAATAGTTATAATTCTTAATTTATATCATTTATTCAATAAAAAATTTGTGTCCTATCAAACAAAACACTTTTCAATGATTTTTCTTTTTTTTATTTTAAAACAAGTTTTATAAACAAGTTTTATAAAGTAAGATTTATTATTATTTTTATGTACAATTGTGTTATAACTATTTTTTGATAATTTTGGGACATAACGAAGAGAAAAACATGAGGAGTAGATAATTATCTTTATTTTACATTTTATTGTAATAGCGTTTGACTTGCTATTTGATATCCTTTATATTTGTAGTGAAACATAACTGTACTGATTTTATTCTTCAATATAAAACCTTTGTATTATTTTTTATATTTATATGTTATTTTTATTAATTTATACCAATGAATAAATATTATTAACTATATATGTATATAATTATTAGTTATTTTAGTATAAAATATTATAATAAATAATCTGAACAGTTGTTAGGATTATATTCTATTGGGAATTCAACAATTTTTAAGTAAACCTAATATCAATGATCCCACCCAACAAGAAACATATCATGTTTATTGGTGATTATACTGTATTACCTTATATGTTGTAATCAATAATAATCTGCAATAAAAAGTACAAAATTGTATGATAAAATTATTGTAATAATTAAAAAAAAAACTTTTTAACAAATAAGATTAAGGTTATATCTGAGACCACAATTTTATTTGGTTGCCTATTATATTATCTCAAATAAATTAACTACCAATTTCTTAGTAAATTATTTAATATATAATTTTTTTTTGTTTGTGTATATTTAGAGCCGAGATCGCCGAGACTATAATAACCGGATAAGAACTCAAGCAAGGGCAATGTCAAAAGCTGAATAAATATAATGTATGTGAAAGACATTAGATTTATTTTTTTCCCTTTTTGTAATAGTTATAATTCTTAATTTATATCATTTATTCAATAAAAAATTTGTGTCCTATCAAACAAAACACTTTTCAATGATTTTTCTTTTTTTTATTTTAAAACAAGTTTTATAAAGTAAGATTTATTATTATTTTTATGTACAATTGTGTTTTAACTATTTTTTGATAATTTTGGGACATAACGAAGAGAAAACCATGAGGAGTAGATAATTATCTTTATTTTACATTTTATTGTTATAGCGTTTGACTTGCTATTTGATATCCTTTATATTTGTAGTGAAACATAACTGTACTGATTTTATTCTTCAATATAAAACCTTTGTATTATTTTTTATATTTATATGTTATTTTTATTAATTTATACCAATGAATAAATATTATTAACTATATATGTATATTATTATTAGTTATTTTAGTATAAAATATTATAATAAATAATCTGAACAGTTGTTAGGATTATATTCTATTGGGAATTCAACAATTTTTAAGTAAACCTAATATCAATGATCCCACCCAACAAGAAGCATATCATGTTTATTGGTGATTATACTGTATTACCTTATATGTTGTAATCAATAATAATCTGCAATAAAAAGTACAAAATTGTATAATTAAAATATTGTAATAATTAAAAAAAAACTTTTTAACAAATAAGATTAAGGTTATATCTGAGACCACAATTTTATTTGGTTGCCTATTATATTATCTCAAATAAATTAACTACCAATTTCTTAGTAAATTATTTAATATATAATTTTTTTTTTTGTGTATATTTAGAGCCGAGTTCGCCGAGACTATAATAACCGGATAAGAACTCAAGCAAGGGCAATGTCAAAAGCTGAATAAATATAATGTATGTGAAAGACATTAGATTTATTTTTTTCCCTTTTTGTAATAGTTATAATTCTTAATTTATATCATTTATTCAATAAAAAATTTGTGTCCTATCAAACAAAACACTTTTCAATGATTTTTCTTTTTTTTATTTTAAAACAAGTTTTATAAAGTAAGATTTATTATTATTTTTATGTACAATTGTGTTATAACTATTTTTTGATAATTTTGGGACATAACGAAGAGAAAAACATGAGGAGTAGATAATTATCTTTATTTTACATTTTATTGTAATAGCGTTTGACTTGCTATTTGATATCCTTTATATTTGTATTGAAACATAACTGTACTGATTTTATTCTTCAATATAAAACCTTTGTATTATTTTTTATATTTATATGTTATTTTTATTAATTTATACCAATGAATAAATATTATTAACTATATATGTATATTATTATTAGTTATTTTAGTATAAAATATTATAATAAATAATCTGAACAGTTGTTAGGATTATATTCTATTGGGAATTCAACAATTTTTAAGTAAACCTAATATCAATGATCCCACCCAACAAGAAGCATATCATGTTTATTGATGATTATATTGTATTACCTTATATGTTGTAATCAATAATAATCTGCAATAAAAAGTACAAAATTGTATAATTAAAATATTGTAATAATTAAAAAAAAACTTTTTAACAAATAAGATTAAGGTTATATCTGAGACCACAATTTTATTTGGTTGCCTATTATATTATCTCAAATAAATTAACTACCAATTTCTTAGTAAATTATTTAATATATAATTTTTTTTTTTGTGTATACTTAGAGCCGAGATCGCCGAGACTATAATAACCGGATAAGAACTCAAGCAAGGGCAATTTCAAAAGCTGAATAAATATAATGTATGTGAAAGACATTAGATTTATTTTTTTCCCTTTTTGTAATAGTTATAATTCTTAATTTATATCATTTATTCAATAAAAAATTTGTGTCCTATCAAACAAAACACTTTTCAATGATTTTTCTTTTTTTTATTTTAAAACAAGTTTTATAAAGTAAGATTTATTATTATTTTTATGTACAATTGTGTTATAACTATTTTTTGATAATTTTGGGACATAACGAAGAGAAAAACATGAGGAGTAGATAATTATCTTTATTTTACATTTTATTGTAATAGCGTTTGACTTGCTATTTGATATCCTTTATATTTGTAGTGAAACATAACTGTACTGATTTTATTCTTCAATATAAAACCTTTGTATTATTTTTTATATTTATATGTTATTTTTATTAATTTATACCAATGAATAAATATTATTAACTATATATGTATATTATTATTAGTTATTTTAGTATAAAATATTATAATAAATAATCTGAACAGTTGTTAGGATTATATTCTATTGGGAATTCAACAATTTTTAAGTAAACCTAATATCAATGATCCCACCCAACAAGAAGCATATCATGTTTATTGGTGATTATATTGTATTACCTTATATGTTGTAATCAATAATAATCTGCAATAAAAAGTACAAAATTGTATAATTAAAATATTGTAATAATTAAAAAAAAACTTTTTAACAAATAAGATTAAGGTTATATCTGAGACCACAATTTTATTTGGTTGCCTTTTATATTATCTCAAATAAATTAACTACCAATTTCTTACTAAATTATTTAATATATAATTTTTTTTTTTGTGTATATTTAGAGCCGAGATCGCCGAGACTATAATAACCGGATAAGAACTCAAGCAAGGGCAATGTCAAAAGCTGAATAAATATAATGTATGTGAAAGACATTAGATTTATTTTTTTCCCTTTTTGTAATAGTTATAATTCTTAATTTATATCATTTATTCAATAAAAAATTTGTGTCCTATCAAACAAAACACTTTTCAATGATTTTTCTTTTTTTTATTTTAAAACAAGTTTTATAAAGTAAGATTTATTATTATTTTTATGTACAATTGTGTTATAACTATTTTTTGATAATTTTGGGACATAACGAAGAGAAAAACATGAGGAGTAGATAATTATCTTTATTTTACATTTTATTGTAATAGCGTTTGACTTGCTATTTGATATCCTTTATATTTGTAGTGAAACATAACTGTACTGATTTTATTCTTCAATATAAAACCTTTGTATTATTTTTTATATTTATATGTTATTTTTATTAATTTATACCAATGAATAAATATTATTAACTATATATGTATATTATTATTAGTTATTTTAGTATAAAATATTATAATAAATAATCTGAAGAGTTGTTAGGATTATATTCTATTGGGAATTCAACAATTTTTAAGTAAACCTAATATCAATGATCCCACCCAACAAGAAGCATATCATGTTTATTGGTGATTATATTGTATTACCTTATATGTTGTAATCAATAATAATCTGCAATAAAAAGTACAAAATTGTATAATAAAAATATTGTAATAATTAAAAAAAACTTTTTAACAAATAAGATTAAGGTTATATCTGAGACCACAATTTTATTTGGTTGCCTATTATATTATCTCAAATAAATTAACTACCAATTTCTTAGTAAATTATTTAATATATAATTTTTTTTTTGTGTATATTTAGAGCCGAGATCGCCGAGACTATAATAACCGGATAAGAACTCAAGCAAGGGCAATGTCAAAAGCTGAATAAATATAATGTATGTGAAAGACATTAATTTATTTTTTCCCTTTTTGTAATAGTTATAATTCTTAATTTATATCATTTATTCAATAAAAAATTTGTGTCCTATCAAACAAAACACTTTTCAATGATTTTTCTTTTTTTATTTTAAAACAAGTTTTATAAAGTAAGATTTATTATTATTTTTATGTACAATTGTGTTATAACTATTTTTTGATAATTTTGGGACATAACGAAGAGAAAAAACATGAGGAGTAGATAATTATCTTTATTTTACATTTTATTGTAATAGCGTTTGACTTGCTATTTGATATCCTTTATATTTGTAGTGAAACATAACTGTACTGATTTTATTCTTCAATATAAAACTTTGTATTATTTTTTATATTTATATGTTATTTTTATTAATTTATACCAATGAATAAATATTATTAACTATATATGTATATTATTATTAGTTATTTTAGTATAAAATATTATAATAAATAATCTGAACAGTTGTTAGGATTATATTCTATTGGGAATTCAACAATTTTTAAGTAAACCTAATATCAATGATCCCACCCAACAAGAAACATATCATGTTTATTGGTGATTATACTGTATTACCTTATATGTTGTAATCAATAATAATCTGCAATAAAAAGTACAAAATTGTATAATAAAAATATTGTAATAATTAAAAAAAAACTTTTTAACAAATAAGATTAAGGTTATATCTGAGACCACAATTTTATTTGGTTGCCTATTATATTATCTCAAATAAATTAACTACCAATTTCTTAGTAAATTATTTAATATATAATTTTTTTTTTTTGTGTATATTTAGAGCCGAGATCGCCGAGACTATAATAACCGGATAAGAACTCAAGCAAGGGCAATGTCAAAAGCTGAATAAATATAATGTATGTGAAAGACATTAGATTTATTTTTTTCCCTTTTTGTAATAGTTATAATTCTTAATTTATATCATTTATTCAATAAAAAATTTGTGTCCTATCAAACAAAACACTTTTCAATGATTTTTCTTTTTTTTATTTTAAAACAAGTTTTATAAAGTAAGATTTATTATTATTTTTATGTACAATTGTGTTATAACTATTTTTTGATAATTTTGGGACATAACGAAGAGAAAAACATGAGGAGTAGATAATTATCTTTATTTTACATTTTATTGTAATAGCGTTTGACTTGCTATTTGATATCCTTTATATTTGTATTGAAACATAACTGTACTGATTTTATTCTTCAATATAAAACCTTTGTATTATTTTTTATATTTATATGTTATTTTTATTAATTTATACCAATGAATAAATATTATTAACTATATATGTATATTATTATTAGTTATTTTAGTATAAAATATTATAATAAATAATCTGAACAGTTGTTAGGATTATATTCTATTGGGAATTCAACAATTTTTAAGTAAACCTAATATCAATGATCCCACCCAACAAGAAGCATATCATGTTTATTGATGATTATATTGTATTACCTTATATGTTGTAATCAATAATAATCTGCAATAAAAAGTACAAAATTGTATAATTAAAATATTGTAATAATTAAAAAAAAACTTTTTAACAAATAAGATTAAGGTTATATCTGAGACCACAATTTTATTTGGTTGCCTATTATATTATCTCAAATAAATTAACTACCAATTTCTTAATAAATTATTTAATATATAATTTTTTTTTTTGTGTATACTTAGAGCCGAGATCGCCGAGACTATAATAACCGGATAAGAACTCAAGCAAGGGCAATTTCAAAAGCTGAATAAATATAATGTATGTGAAAGACATTAGATTTATTTTTTTCCCTTTTTGTAATAGTTATAATTCTTAATTTATATCATTTATTCAATAAAAAATTTGTGTCCTATCAAACAAAACACTTTTCAATGATTTTTCTTTTTTTTATTTTAAAACAAGTTTTATAAAGTAAGATTTATTATTATTTTTATGTACAATTGTGTTATAACTATTTTTTGATAATTTTGGGACATAACGAAGAGAAAAACATGAGGAGTAGATAATTATCTTTATTTTACATTTTATTGTAATAGCGTTTGACTTGCTATTTGATATCCTTTATATTTGTAGTGAAACATAACTGTACTGATTTTATTCTTCAATATAAAACCTTTGTATTATTTTTTATATTTATATGTTATTTTTATTAATTTATACCAATGAATAAATATTATTAACTATATATGTATATTATTATTAGTTATTTTAGTATAAAATATTATAATAAATAATCTGAACAGTTGTTAGGATTATATTCTATTGGGAATTCAACAATTTTTAAGTAAACCTAATATCAATGATCCCACCCAACAAGAAGCATATCATGTTTATTGGTGATTATATTGTATTACCTTATATGTTGTAATCAATAATAATCTGCAATAAAAAGTACAAAATTGTATAATTAAAATATTGTAATAATTAAAAAAAAACTTTTTAACAAATAAGATTAAGGTTATATCTGAGACCACAATTTTATTTGGTTGCCTTTTATATTATCTCAAATAAATTAACTACCAATTTCTTAGTAAATTATTTAATATATAATTTTTTTTTTTGTGTATATTTAGAGCCGAGATCGCCGAGACTATAATAACCGGATAAGAACTCAAGCAAGGGCAATGTCAAAAGCTGAATAAATATAATGTATGTGAAAGACATTAGATTTATTTTTTTCCCTTTTTGTAATAGTTATAATTCTTAATTTATATCATTTATTCAATAAAAAATTTGTGTCCTATCAAACAAAACACTTTTCAATGATTTTTCTTTTTTTTATTTTAAAACAAGTTTTATAAAGTAAGATTTATTATTATTTTTATGTACAATTGTGTTATAACTATTTTTTGATAATTTTGGGACATAACGAAGAGAAAAACATGAGGAGTAGATAATTATCTTTATTTTACATTTTATTGTAATAGCGTTTGACTTGCTATTTGATATCCTTTATATTTGTAGTGAAACATAACTGTACTGATTTTATTCTTCAATATAAAACCTTTGTATTATTTTTTATATTTATATGTTATTTTTATTAATTTATACCAATGAATAAATATTATTAACTATATATGTATATTATTATTAGTTATTTTAGTATAAAATATTATAATAAATAATCTGAACAGTTGTTAGGATTATATTCTATTGGGAATTCAACAATTTTTAAGTAAACCTAATATCAATGATCCCACCCAACAAGAAGCATATCATGTTTATTGGTGATTATATTGTATTACCTTATATGTTGTAATCAATAATAATCTGCAATAAAAAGTACAAAATTGTATAATAAAAATATTGTAATAATTAAAAAAAAACTTTTTAACAAATAAGATTAAGGTTATATCTGAGACCACAATTTTATTTGGTTGCCTATTATATTATCTCAAATAAATTAACTACCAATTTCTTAGTAAATTATTTAATATATAATTTTTTTTTTTGTGTATATTTAGAGCCGAGATCGCCGAGACTATAATAACCGGATAAGAACTCAAGCAAGGGCAATGTCAAAAGCTGAATAAATATAATGTATGTGAAAGACATTAGATTTATTTTTTTCCCTTTTTGTAATAGTTATAATTCTTAATTTATACCATTTATTCAATAAAAAATTTGTGTCCTATCAAACAAAACACTTTTCAATGATTTTTCTTTTTTTTATTTTAAAACAAGTTTTATAAAGTAAGATTTATTATTATTTTTATGTACAATTGTGTTATAACTATTTTTTGATAATTTTGGGACATAACGAAGAGAAAAACATGAGGAGTAGATAATTATCTTTATTTTACATTTTATTGTAATAGCGTTTGACTTGCTATTTGATATCCTTTATATTTGTATTGAAACATAACTGTACTGATTTTATTCTTCAATATAAAACCTTTGTATTATTTTTTATATTTATATGTTATTTTTATTAATTTATACCAATGAATAAATATTATTAACTATATATGTATATTATTATTAGTTATTTTAGTATAAAATATTATAATAAATAATCTGAACAGTTGTTAGGATTATATTCTATTGGGAATTCAACAATTTTTAAGTAAACCTAATATCAATGATCCCACCCAACAAGAAGCATATCATGTTTATTGATGATTATATTGTATTACCTTATATGTTGTAATCAATAATAATCTGCAATAAAAAGTACAAAATTGTATAATAAAAATATTGTAATAATTAAAAAAAAACTTTTTAACAAATAAGATTAAGGTTATATCTGAGACCACAATTTTATTTGGTTGCCTATTATATTATCTCAAATAAATTAACTACCAATTTCTTAGTAAATTATTTAATATATAATTTTTTTTTTTGTGTATATTTAGAGCCGAGATCGCCGAGACTATAATAACCGGATAAGAACTCAAGCAAGGGCAATGTCAAAAGCTGAATAAATATAATGTATGTGAAAGACATTAAATTTATTTTTTTCCCTTTTTGTAATAGTTATAATTCTTAATTTATATCATTTATTCAATAAAAAATTTGTGTCCTATCAAACAAAACACTTTTCAATGATTTTTCTTTTTTTATTTTAAAACAAGTTTTATAAAGTAAGATTTATTATTATTTTTATGTACAATTGTGTTATAACTATTTTTTGATAATTTTGGGACATAACGAAGAGAAAAACATGAGGAGTAGATAATTATCTTTATTTTACATTTTATTGTAATAGCGTTTGACTTGCTATTTGATATCCTTTATATTTGTAGTGAAACATAACTGTACTGATTTTATTCTTCAATATAAAACCTTTGTATTATTTTTTATATTTATATGTTATTTTTATTAATTTATACCAATGAATAAATATTATTAACTATATATGTATATTATTATTAGTTATTTTAGTATAAAATATTATAATAAATAATCTGAACAGTTGTTAGGATTATATTCTATTGGGAATTCAACAATTTTTAAGTAAACCTAATATCAATGATCCCACCCAACAAGAAACATATCATGTTTATTGGTGATTATACTGTATTACCTTATATGTTGTAATCAATAATAATCTGCAATAAAAAGTACAAAATTGTATAATAAAAATATTGTAATAATTAAAAAAAAACTTTTTAACAAATAAGATTAAGGTTATATCTGAGACCACAATTTTATTTGGTTGCCTATTATATTATCTCAAATAAATTAACTACCAATTTCTTAGTAAATTATTTAATATATAATTTTTTTTTTTTGTGTATATTTAGAGCCGAGATCGCCGAGACTATAATAACCGGATAAGAACTCAAGCAAGGGCAATGTCAAAAGCTGAATAAATATAATGTATGTGAAAGACATTAGATTTATTTTTTTTCCCTTTTTGTAATAGTTATAATTCTTAATTTATATCATTTATTCAATAAAAAATTTGTGTCCTATCAAACAAAACACTTTTCAATGATTTTTCTTTTTTTTATTTTAAAACAAGTTTTATAAAGTAAGATTTATTATTATTTTTATGTACAATTGTGTTATAACTATTTTTTGATAATTTTGGGACATAACGAAGAGAAAAACATGAGGAGTAGATAATTATCTTTATTTTACATTTTATTGTAATAGCGTTTGACTTGCTATTTGATATCCTTTATATTTGTATTGAAACATAACTGTACTGATTTTATTCTTCAATATAAAACCTTTGTATTATTTTTTATATTTATATGTTATTTTTATTAATTTATACCAATGAATAAATATTATTAACTATATATGTATATTATTATTAGTTATTTTAGTATAAAATATTATAATAAATAATCTGAACAGTTGTTAGGATTATATTCTATTGGGAATTCAACAATTTTTAAGTAAACCTAATATCAATGATCCCACCCAACAAGAAGCATATCATGTTTATTGATGATTATATTGTATTACCTTATATGTTGTAATCAATAATAATCTGCAATAAAAAGTACAAAATTGTATAATTAAAATATTGTAATAATTAAAAAAAAACTTTTTAACAAATAAGATTAAGGTTATATCTGAGACCACAATTTTATTTGGTTGCCTATTATATTATCTCAAATAAATTAACTACCAATTTCTTAGTAAATTATTTAATATATAATTTTTTTTTTTGTGTATACTTAGAGCCGAGATCGCCGTGACTATAATAACCGGATAAGAACTCAAGCAAGGGCAATTTCAAAAGCTGAATAAATATAATGTATGTGAAAGACATTAGATTTATTTTTTTCCCTTTTTGTAATAGTTATAATTCTTAATTTATATCATTTATTCAATAAAAAATTTGTGTCCTATCAAACAAAACACTTTTCAATGATTTTTCTTTTTTTTATTTTAAAACAAGTTTTATAAAGTAAGATTTATTATTATTTTTATGTACAATTGTGTTATAACTATTTTTTGATAATTTTGGGACATAACGAAGAGAAAAACATGAGGAGTAGATAATTATCTTTATTTTACATTTTATTGTAATAGCGTTTGACTTGCTATTTGATATCCTTTATATTTGTAGTGAAACATAACTGTACTGATTTTATTCTTCAATATAAAACCTTTGTATTATTTTTTATATTTATATGTTATTTTTATTAATTTATACCAATGAATAAATATTATTAACTATATATGTATATTATTATTAGTTATTTTAGTATAAAATATTATAATAAATAATCTGAACAGTTGTTAGGATTATATTCTATTGGGAATTCAACAATTTTTAAGTAAACCTAATATCAATGATCCCACCCAACAAGAAGCATATCATGTTTATTGGTGATTATATTGTATTACCTTATATGTTGTAATCAATAATAATCTGCAATAAAAAGTACAAAATTGTATAATTAAAATATTGTAATAATTAAAAAAAAACTTTTTAACAAATAAGATTAAGGTTATATCTGAGACCACAATTTTATTTGGTTGCCTTTTATATTATCTCAAATAAATTAACTACCAATTTCTTAGTAAATTATTTAATATATAATTTTTTTTTTTGTGTATATTTAGAGCCGAGATCGCCGAGACTATAATAACCGG
Organism: Sipha maydis; assembly: GCA_034509805.1. NCBI lineage: Eukaryota > Metazoa > Arthropoda > Insecta > Hemiptera > Aphididae > Sipha > Sipha maydis. Next base: position 48,505 of record JASXSY010001094.1, read on the forward strand.
ATAAGAACTCAAGCAAGGGCAATGTCAAAAGCTGAATAAATATAATGTATGTGAAAGACATTAGATTTATTTTTTTCCCTTTTTGTAATAGTTATAATTCTTAATTTATATCATTTATTCAATAAAAAATTTGTGTCCTATCAAACAAAACACTTTTCAATGATTTTTCTTTTTTTTATTTTAAAACAAGTTTTATAAAGTAAGATTTATTATTATTTTTATGTACAATTGTGTTATAACTATTTTTTGATAATTTTGGGACATAACGAAGAGAAAAACATGAGGAGTAGATAATTATCTTTATTTTACATTTTATTGTAATAGCGTTTGACTTGCTATTTGATATCCTTTATATTTGTAGTGAAACATAACTGTACTGATTTTATTCTTCAATATAAAACCTTTGTATTATTTTTTATATTTATATGTTATTTTTATTAATTTATACCATGAATAAATATTATTAACTATATATGTATATTATTATTAGTTATTTTAGTATAAAATATTATAATAAATAATCTGAACAGTTGTTAGGATTATATTCTATTGGGAATTCAACAATTTTTAAGTAAACCTAATATCAATGATCCCACCCAACAAGAAGCATATCATGTTTATTGGTGATTATATTGTATTACCTTATATGTTGTAATCAATAATAATCTGCAATAAAAAGTACAAAATTGTATAATAAAAATATTGTAATAATTAAAAAAAAACTTTTAACAAATAAGATTAAGGTTATATCTGAGACCACAATTTTATTTGGTTGCCTATTATATTATCTCAAATAAATTAACTACCAATTTCTTAGTAAATTATTTAATATATAATTTTTTTTTTTTGTGTATATTTAGAGCCGAGATCGCCGAGACTATAATAACCGGATAAGAACTCAAGCAAGGGCAATGTCAAAAGCTGAATAAATATAATGTATGTGAAAGACATTAGATTTATTTTTTTTCCCTTTTTGTAATAGTTATAATTCTTAATTTATACCATTTATTCAATAAAAAATTTGTGTCCTATCAAACAAAACACGTTCAATGATTTTTCTTTTTTTTATTTAAAACAAGTTTTATAAAGTAAGATTTATTATTATTTTTATGTACAATTGTGTTATAACTATTTTTTGATAATTTTGGGACATAACGAAGAGAAAAACATGAGGAGTAGATAATTATCTTTATTTTACATTTTATTGTAATAGCGTTGACTTGCTATTTGATATCCTTTATATTTGTATTGAAACATAACTGTACTGATTTTATTCTTCAATATAAAACCTTTGTATTATTTTTTTATTTATATGTTATTTTTATTAATTTATACCAATGAATAAATATTATTAACTATATATGTATATTATTATTAGTTATTTTAGTATAAAATATTATAATAAATAATCTGAACAGTTGTTAGGATTATATTCTATTGGGAATTCAACAATTTTTAAGTAAACCTAATATCAATGATCCCACCCAACAAGAAGCATATCATGTTTATTGATGATTTATTGTATTACCTTATATGTTGTAATCAATAATAATCTGCAATAAAAGTACAAAATTGTATAATAAAAATATTGTAATAATTAAAAAAAAACTTTTTAACAAATAAGATTAAGGTTATATCTGAGACCACAATTTTATTTGGTTGCCTATTATATTATCTCAAATAAATTAACTACCAATTTCTTAGTAAATTATATAATATATAATTTTTTTTTTTGTGTATATTAGGAGATC